>JANHGB010019028.1:0-44485 GCA_026283785.1 Coracopsis vasa | reverse complement strand
TACCAGCATCATTTTTCCTTTCCATGCTGACACCTTGTGGTAATGTTATTACCATGTTGAGAAATTACTAGGAGGCATGCTGTTTGCTCTCTTTGTGTTTCTCTGTTCAGTCTGTCAGGGCTCACCCCATGTTCTGCAGCAGTCACTTCCTGGGGCTGAATTGGTTTGTGTCCTATAATACAGCTGCTGAGCTTAGTTGCTGTACCTGAGCCTGACACTGCTGTGACAAATGGAAATGTGGGTTTTACTATACCGTATGAGAGCAGGACGTGAGGCACAGAAGGCTGTACCTATTAACACTTCATACAAGTATAAAAGTACTTCTGCCCATTGATCAAGAGGGAACTTTTATACTAGCCAGCCAGAATTATCATTGTGACTATGAGCTTAATCATTGTAGCTACCAGAATACTAGATTAGGCATTTCCAGGCTGCCTCATTTTGGCCCAGGCAGAGCGTTTTGCTTACTTAATGGAACTGGAGGCATTTTTGCTTGTGGTCCTCCATTATCATCCACCTCAGCTCCCCTTCCAGGGCTCAGACAGTAGCCATGAGCCTCTTCAATTGTTGAAGAGGTGGACCTTTGCTTTCTTATGTCTTGTCTTTGCCTTGGACTGTGTCTACTTCTGGGCAGTGCCTGTTTGAAAATTCACTTCCTTCTTTATTATCCCTCATTCCAATAGATGTCAGCAAAGGCGAATGCAAAGCACTTTCTCCGCACCATCAGAAATAACCTGTTTCAAGAGCGCTGCAGGAGAAAGGAGTCTCAGAGAAGGAGGGCTCTGAAGGCAGTGGAGGAGACGTACTTCCATACCCACAAAAAGACTTTGTGAGTTTCTGTTTCCATTGAGTTTATGATCTCTAAATAGTATGTCAGGCTGTGGATATTGCTTGATGATGTCCTTTGAGTAAGTGATTTTGTTATGCAGACACCATGTCATGATTTTTCCATTAAAAAGGGAGAGTATAAATGGGAAGTTGCTGCACATTGTTCTGTAGCTTAACCATGATTACCATGTTGACAACGTTATGACCAGTTGTCTTATAAAATATAACATGCTTGTGTCTTACTTCCCTCATTCCTTATGTCCTCTCTCTCTCCGTGCTATTTTTTATGCTCAGTCTAGGGTCAAGCATTGCAAATATTTAGTACTGGTTTTAAGCAGCTGCTCTGTGACAAACTCATTGGAAATTAATTGTGAATGCTTTCCACATGAGACCCGCAGTGAATTCACTGACAGTCATTCTACCCAAGTCCCACTGAGTTGCAAATCCCACAAAAAAAATTTGGGATTGCTCAAAATAGTGAGTAGCTGATCTCACCACTCCAATTCTTTCAGATCAGTTCTATGTGCTTTTAGTTAACATTTAAATTAATTACTGTATTTCCATTGGTCACAGTGGTTAATAGTGAGCATTGGAGGTCATGTTGTGACTTTCCCCTGCAGTTTTTCCTTCCTTGCTCTGAAATTTTTGTTGATATTTAGGTGTAGAAACTGAAGGGAGTGATTATATGAGGTAAGCACTACGAACATACAAAGGATGAGATTCCTTCCTAGGTGTCCAAAGACCCAGCAACTTTCTTGCATCTCTCATGCGTTCTCCAAATCAGGCTTCAGTGAGACTGAAATAAGGAAAAAATGATCACTCCTCTCTAAAGTAATTAATTTAATTCTTGTGTGAAGGAGGAGAAAAATCTGTTTATAAAACTTGATTATGCTACACTGCTAGGAAAGTACATTGCTATTAGACACCAATTTTTTATATACAGTAAAGACCAATGAATGATAGTTACAGTGATGCTTATAGAGAAAATTATTTCAGTATTTGTTTTTTAGACTGTGGTAAAATGCAGAACATTTTTCACTGCTAACAGTTCCAAACTAGTGACAAAAAATATTTCTTCATTTTGAATGTCATTTAATCCTTCTGGGAACAATCAAGATTTCTCTGTAATTCTGTGGGAGGTTGCTTGCCTAATGCTTTAGTAGCAATGAGAGAAAGAAGAATTTGCTTGGGGTAGCTGTTACTGGTGTCAGTGGGGCTAATAGGTATCTGGTCTTTTCCTAGCACAGAAGGTCTGAACAGCAGGGTATCTGGTCCTTTGCTGTCTTTTTGTAGTTGAATTTCCAAACATATTTAGATCCCCGCTAAAGGAAACAAAAAAGAGAAGCAGCAATTGCACTGATACTAACTGAGTGGAAAGCAGAACCTGTTGCTGAGATTCTGTTGAAAGAGTGGAATTTGTTTTCATTCTTTCAGCTAAAATATGCCATCAGACAGCTCAACTATACTTCGTGCTTATTCAGTAGCACAGCTGTCTGTCTATTTACAGTGCATTAGTTTTATTTTGATCTTTCTGGGTACCAAAACCGTATAATGCTTGATCCTTTCCCTACTCTTTGTATCTTTGTTGATATACAGTCCCCCTGAAGAACTCAATGCTTTACCACTACCTGGCCCTGAAAACCTGTCTTTCCCAGTGGCCATACCTGTCCTAGAGTCACCAAAGTTCATATCTGAGAACAGAACTGTAGTGCAGAAAAGTGAGAATGTCATCAAAACACCAGAGCAAGGCAAGACAGAAACTCAGGTGAGCAAAACACGAAACTGAAATAGTGCTAAAGCTGTGAAGAAGACCTACCAAGTAAACTATCTATTTGCCTTCTAATTACCAGTGAAAAAGAAATATAATGGGCAGCTTCACTCTTCTGTTAATTTTCATTTATGGAAAAAAATGTGGAGTCTGAAAACTTAGTGAAGCTTCAATTTGATACCTTCCCCAGATTAGTGACTGTTTGGCTTCAGTGACCTTGAGAAGTATTTGTAAGAATATTTGCTCTGTTAGTTTTTATTTTTTCCCAAGTGGTTTTAGTTAAAGACAACATTAAAGACAAGCTAAGACTTAGGCCTCTCTCTATTCTGACAGAAAAAAATGCCATCCTGTCTTCCAACTGCAGGCAAATGTCAACAAAGGACATATAAATTCTTATTAGACTCAGGCCATTTTTGTCACCATGGCAATAGCTAGAGGACAGAATGGGCCCTTCTTTAAGATAAACCCAGAGTAGTGTCCACTCCAACTAAAATAACTCATGCATAAAAGCTCTCCACTAATCCATTTCCAGGTTCCCTGCACAGAAAGAATGCTAGAGGAGAGGGTAGGACAGTGTAGGTAAAAATAAGTGCAGAGCAGTGTTTTGTTTCTATATTTATTTGAGAGATTGGTAGCTCTGCACATACTCAGAATATAGGGAACACTGGGTTGTGTTCAAACCACTTTGTGTTATCCACTTGTCTTGTTCTTCCCGGAAGCCTGAGGTGCAGTAGCTGAGAACTAGGGTGTGCAAGTCAGGTCATTCAGGCTGCCGCTCCTGTGATGTGTTTTGGAAGACCTCTCTTTTAGGACTCTGCTGCCCAGCTTGAGCTATAGTGGCAGCTAGCACATATCTGCAGGAGAAGCAGTAGGCAGACATTGCTTCAACGTATAATTTTGATGGCTGGCATTTGTTGGTTTAGAAGACATTAAGATGGGACTTGCATCCCTGCATTGGGATTCTGTCACGTGCATTGCTCTCTTGTTCATTTCCTCTCTGGGCTGAGAATTCTTTTAGAGCAGTTTTATACTGATTTCCAACATCTTGTAGTGCAGATTATTTCAATGTTGCTTAAAAAGATGCAGACCATAAGTCAAATTATAGCTTTTAATAGAATCCAAAAGCTTGGAGGTGCTGGGGCTCCACCTCTTAGTCTTAAAATTTCCTAACAGCCTTGATTCCAGCCCAGCTTATACCATGCCTCTAAAGCATCTTACCTCTAATGCAGTGTTTGTCTCCCTGACTTCTGGGCTACTGTCTCCTGCATGGTCCAGAGACTGCTACTCCCATCCAAAGATCAGGAGCTTCTCTCTTCTACATCCAGTCTCTCCCTCCATCTCCTTGTCTCAGAGCAGTTGTGGGACTTCACAGAATCATAGAATCACAGAATGGTTTGGATTGGAAGGGACCCTAAAGATCATCTCATTCCTGCCATGGGCAGGGACACTTCCCACTACACCAGGTTGCTCAAAGCCCCATTCAACCTGGCCTTGAACACTGCCAGGGATGGGGGAGCCAAAACTACTGTGTCCAGCCGGTTCAAGTGTCTCACTGCCCAAATCAGAATATTCCATTTAGCAGAAATTCCAGGGAATGAGGGTTTTGTTTTAATGTAAAACAAAGCAAGTTCTCATACACTTAGAATTCATCACAGGACAATAAATTTGCTTTATAGAGTAAATTTTGCAGTCAGTTCTAATAGCCATTAGAAATACTTTAATGCATCAGATGACTGCAATCAGTTAAATAAAAAAAGTTAGCTAACAAATCTGCAAGACACACCAAATTCCAAATTTTCCATGCCCTCTTGTAGCAAAATTTGCATAGAAAATGAAATGTTATTGCTGATAAAGTTATGAACAGATACTTTTCTTTACAGGCAATAACCTCTTCTGAAGCAGATGTGTTAAAAATGCACGAATCTAATAGAAGTATTCATGATGAGAGCAGGTAGGTAAATGCAGTAGTATGATGACTGAATCTACTCTATTTCCTACAGTATGTTCAGTTCCCTCTGTTCCTGTTTTGTTTCATTCTCATGAGTCAATGTACAATTATTGCTCCAAATTCACACAAGGGCACCCCAAGACTAGATCAAAACATTTGTATTTTCATTGTAAGTCTGTGTCTTTACACCACTCTATTCTCACATGAGAAGACAAAGAGATATGACAAAGCTCTTCAGCTTTAATTTAGATTAGCAGTAGTTTAGAGGATATCTGGGAAGCCTGCTCCTGAAACACTGCATCACCCTCTGACCCAGAGCTTATCACGTAACTGGGTGAATGAATCACATTACTCATGGGAAGCTCTTTGCTCTTTTTTCTGGACCAACTTCCAGCATTTACGTGCCTGTTCACAGAACTGGGCTCTGAGTTAGTTGAAGGTAGTCACCATATTACAGTAAAGACCCATTAAATGCTGTTCTAAGTACTGTAGTACTAATTTTAATTTTAAAAGGTTTGACTTGCATAATTCCAGTGAAATCGATGTGGCTCTTGTCTGTGGCCAGCACATACCCAAAAGGAAGTGAATCAGGTGAACTTCTGGATGTAACTAAGCAAGTGAGATAACTTTTTCAGCTGTGTGAAGTAGTTGGTTTAGTACTACAGTGTCAACAAGCTTTTCTGTCAGTCTCCACCTTAGCCGTGAGCAAAACAAAACTGTATTTCTATCCTGACTTCTTAGAGAATTCCCAACTCTAGAACAGAGATTTGGGTGGTATTTTTGTCAGGCTGTGCTCCAAGTAGGTAATTTCTAAATCTTCTGTGGTGTGTGTGGGAGGGTGGCACTTCTCACTGCAAACATCACAGGATCTTTTCAAGGACAAGTGGCCTATGCAGGAACTATTCGTATCATCAAACAAGCTGCACACAAGGAACTCAGGCAAAGGGAGAGAGGCTGCTTTTACTCCTTTGCTGCCCAGGTGGAAATGATGGGAATCTTCCAGGTTGGGGTGTTGCCATAAGTGGTTTACTTTTAGACAGAGGAACTACTATAATGTCTCTCCTGTTGCAATCACCTTTATGAGAAAAGTAAAACCCCAAGATGCAAGGCCCAGTCCTGGCCATAGTTCCACCCAGTTCACATCTTTCCTCATCTAAAACACTCCTGTTGTTGCTAATTCCATGGCTACAGCCCAATTCCTGTAATACTGGCCTCTAACCCCAAGGCTGACAAAATTTCCTGAACTGACAAATAGGAGAAAGCTTGTGCTACAGTGTTTGCTCTTTTCCATGAATGCATATGTTTGTGTGCGTGATCTAGCAAAATTCCCACCCTCCTGTGTCCCTTGGCAGGTATGTGAAGAAGCAGTTCAACAAGTGGAAGGGCAAAATGAGATTTCTTCACAACTGTCAGGAAGACAAAAGCTGCAAAATAGAGGCAAAGCTCCAAAGCCTGAGAGCAAGCCATGAAAACCTACAAATGAAGTTGCAGCAAATGAAGCAAGAAGTAAAGGTATAGTGATAAATAGAGCAAACATATTCATAGCTGTGGGCAATTACTGAACACTAACTACTCCTTCTGCTACAGACCAGCACTCTCGATACTACTTCGTGCACCTTCCACTTGTCTGCTTAGGGTCTTTCCTTCAGAGGAAGCAATTAAGCTCTTTGAAGCAGGGATTTACTTGTCATTCTGTATATATTTAGCATCAAGCACAGATACCAATGTCTGAGACATTTAGATAATATGACAGTTAAAATAATGAGAGGATATTCCAATATAGTAAGAAGATGAGTGAGAAAATGGTTTCCAACAGAAACGTTAGATACTTCATTGCAGTCTTTTCTTTAGAGAAGAGTTCTTTGTTGGCACTGAATAAATAAAATACTCTTTTTACTCAAACAGAAAATATTTTATTTCCTTTAAATTTTATTGACTCTTGTTTATTTAAGATCTCTCTGAGGTTTTAAAAAAGTCCTTATTTCACAGGGAATGCATACATGTTTGCCACCTGCAGCATGTTTGTAGCATTTTCTTCAGTGTTAGTTTTCATGTGTTTTTCAAGGATAGCCAAATATAGAGAAAAGCCAGACACATCTGTAGTGTACACTTGGCCAGGTTTAAAGCACTTGCACATGGAGTCCAGTATGACCTGGCATGTCATACCGTTCCATGTGCATGCTGTGACACTGACCTGTCCACAGCTTGCAGGACTGACTCCACACATGCAGTTAAGTGTCCAGTGCATGCACAGTCAGCTCAGTGATCCCAGTTACACCAGACTCGGTGTTCATGCAGTGGATGGTATTTGCCATCATAGTTCTGTCTAGAAAATTCAAGTACAGTGGTGGCACTGAAAACCAACCTAGTTTTAGAATTCCAAATGTTAACAGGTGTGAGGTGTTTGATATGTGTTAAATATACACATATATTTTTCACTTAATTCAATTCTTCTAGAACAATTTTCCTGCAATTTTACTCTTGAAACGTTATTATTCTCACTTTTCAATAGCATTAAGGCATACAATGTCTTCAGATTGAAATTGTGGAAAAAATGGCCACATAGATCTGTCCAAACAAATTTATTTTATTTTATTGCAGGATAATATTTTATTCATGAAAAGAATTGGTTTAGTTCACCAGACCCAAAACTGTTTTCTTATCTATTTTAGTACTGTCAGCAAATCAAAATATCAATGATTTTCACAATGTAGGTTTTGTGTATTGTCTGTTGTAGACAACATTCGAGTCATCAGAGCATCCTTTTATACAGTGTCAGTATATGATGCCAAGAAGTCCTCATGTCCTGCTGGAAAGGAGACTGCAGGGTGGATTGAATCCTGCCCAAATAAGGCCTATTTCCAGAATATGTGCAGACTGGAAATCTTTGCATCCCTCCAACTCTGCAAATAGAATGCAGCTTTTACAGACACCTGAAGTTCCCACTGCAGTAGACTTCATCTTCTCAGAAGACCCACTGGAGTCAGCATCCCTTCAGAGCAACAAATCTCAGGATAAAAAAGCAAAAGAGAATCAAACATATATGCCTGAATTGACAAAAAACTCCCTCAGGGGCATCATGAGGAATACAGTTCTTACTCCCATTGCAGTGAAGATACCACATGATGAGAAAGAAGTCAGTGAGGAAGTGGAACTGCAGCAGCTAGCGATGAAACTAAAGGATAAAGTGTCCCTCCAAGCCCAACCAGGTACAAGTTCTCCCAAGTATCTTAACACTGTCTTCACACCTTCAGCCAATTTATAATATAGTTCATAATCATTTAACCCTCAGAGACCCAGATTCTTGCCTTTGCCATTGTAGAAATATGACAGCTCTATAGCATAAGGTAGAACATATTCCTGTAAGGTGAAATATAGCTCCTTATGTTGGACTAATTTGAAACAGGATGAGTCAAAGCGCATGAGAAGAAATCAATGTTGGCAGTCAGTTAAGGAGCAAACCTACACAGTTGAGGGCAGTGGAGGTCTTCTCTGTTGCCCCTTCTGTGACACTGTAACTATGAATCTAGTCCCTAGCAGACTTCCAGCAGTACAAAATCCCTTTGTAGGATCAATGGTCTTGCTTAGAGCTTTGTTCAACAGTCAAGATGTCTCACTTTCGATAATGAGGATGTAAAAAAAGAATGACTGCAAAAGCTGCTGTTTCTAAAAAATTAGAAATTTACAAAGAGTTTTTTAGGGCTCTGACAGCACCTAAATGGTCTGAAAGTCTTAAAATCTGTTCTACTTTTCAGCTCAACAGTCTGCTTTGCAGCAGGAATTCTTCTCTACAGCTGAACGTGTTAGCAGATCCTTTTCTGACCTCATCAACCAAGTGACTTCACCAGCTTGTAAATGATGGAAACTACCACTTGCCCTTACAGCTTCAGTGAACTATTGAAGGTAACTGATGCCATATCAGACTTTTAAAAGTGTCTCAAATGTTTTGCTGTAATAACCCAGCATAACAGACCTAGCATTTACTGACTTCACCAGGGACCTTAAATAGTGTTAGCGAACAATATTCCTAACACTATTGGTGGCTTCTGTTGTTTGCTTCCAGCTCCTATGTAGTAGACATTAGACCAGCTGATAAAAATCAGCATGTCTTCACTAACGTTACACTGGCTTTAACAACTGTCCTGCCCTGTCCTCTCTTCTTAGTGCTGTATAATCCATAATGGCTTGTCTTTCAGGAACATTTTTTTTAATATATATGAGTTCACTTCACTTAACTGGTTCCAGTGATGTATTTGCTTTCACATCATTGTTTCTTAGACTAAAGGAACAAATGAGTTCTTAATTGTCAGACTTCCCAGTACTTAATATTTACATAATCATATTTTTCCAAACTACTGAATTAAATGAAAATATGCTTTAAACACTTAAAGGAACTTGATTGGTTTAGAAGAGCCTTTCCATCACTGATTAACTTACATATCTGGGACAACACTGGTATAGAATGCTTAATTTTCCACACAGATTTTCCTGGTCTTGTATTTTTCAGAATTAATTATAATCACCAAGATAAAGGGACAGACTGACTCATAAAAACGGCTAGAAATCTTGTTTTCTGTTGGTAGCACCTCAGCCACCTTCTTGAAAGACCTTACACTGTGGTAGTGATAGCAATGAACATTCCTGGTTCTTTCTGCTAATTTTGTTCACAGGAGGCCTTAATTACATGTACTGGAAACACCCAAGAATTACAGCAACAAATAATGGTATGCAACTGGAAGCTGACAAGTAGCTTGTCTCTAGCAAAAGAAGTGTGACGCAGCTGAAAAGTAAAGAAACTAATTGAGGGGGAGGACTTTACAAAACATATAGGGATGAGGTCCTTAGAAAGTGGATATTTGTATTACCACAAACAGAATATAATGTGAGATAGAAGCTTAGTAGCTTTTGCAATATACCAGTGCCAAGAGATACAAACAACAAAGAACTTGTGATAATGGGAAAATATCCATCAGCTTCTGTTGAGACTTTAAGTTTCCTTCAAGCGTGAGTGCATGTGGATTAGAATCAGCTGGAAACAGCGATAGCTAACAAATACTGGTTTGGTCCAATGCAACACAGACTAGGTCTGGAGCACAAATTCTTGCAAATAGATATTCTTGAACCACCATGAACTCTTACTTCATGGCAGCACATAAAGACTCAAGGACGTGTTTTTCCATGCCAATAAGCAGCTGTTTAGCTACCAGGTCCTTATAAGATGAAAGGGACAAAGCCCCAAGACCTTTATTTTGTTGCTACTCAGTTCAGCTGGTAACAGAGCAACTTCAGACATGTTCATTTCAGTGTTCTGACACACTCAGACTGAGAAACAATAAGCCAGGAACCGTATCTGCAAAACCAGTCCTAGCTCACCCCAAGATCTGCTAATGAAGTTTAAAGGGAAAAGTGGTAGGAAGTGATATCCTGTCTTTAGACACAGAGACATTTTGAATTATTCCTGTACAGCAAATCTGCTTGCATCTCACACTCACAGCACTTCTTTTTCTTAACACAGCCACCCTAGAAGGTCTCAATTTATAGTGAGTAAATCAGCAGCAAACATCAGCATCTTCTGATTGTGTTTTAATGCCAAATTGTTGAGGCCTGGATAAAAGCAAGCAAGACCTAAATTATAAAATAGAATTATGCTCTGAGACTTTCAGAGAGAAGAAACTCCTTGAGGTAGGCATTCCTTTAGGAACTTTATGGCTTACAAATTTACATGTCATTAGTTGCATCCTTTTTTTTTTCAGGACAATTAATAACACAGATTGTCTCCTTTATGTCAGCAATCTCCAAATGTTCAATGGAGAACCTGTGTGTGACCTATGCTAGAGATTCATCTGTTTCCTCAGTCTTTCGTCTATGTACTAATCGTTTCCTGCTCTTTTCCCCAAAGGATGCTGCAGCCTGTTAATTAAGAAGCCTGCTGAAGTAGAGAAGTGTTGCAAATTTGTTTAAACTAAACATCAGTTGGGCCCATAGTGGCATTTCACAATTTCTGTTGCTATCTGAAGGGAAGAGGAAAGCTGCCAGCAGCCCTTTCCTAGGGGATCCTATTGTTACAGGAAGGATGTATCTAAAGTGGAAGCACTAGCTTCTTACAAAGGGCCCTTTGGAAAAGCATCTAAGATAAATAGTACCTGTTCAGATAATCGGTCTGGTTTTAGTTTTTCTAGAGCTTGAGACCACATGGGAACAGGTAACATCTGGTCTACTACAATACCAATCCTATTTGGCTGAGGCATCCAGCAGCTGAGTTCCTTGTTAGTTGCTGGTCTTAATAGCTGTAGGGACTGTGGGTGAAGACCGTGTCTCTAATGTTAATACAAAGTTGTGCACAATGGGGCTTTTAGATATATTTATGTAATTTAGATAATTAACAACAGTAGTATAGGAGTGAGGATACCTGCTGTAACACTGCTCTCGCCTCCCTCTCACATGGTAGCAGAGCACTCTTGTAGGTGATGGCTGCAGGCAGAGGCAGCTGGGGGGATGTTGCAGAGTGTACTAAACTGTGTGTTCCTGTGTTCATCCTGCTTTAGTGTTCTCTCCTCTCTTGAACATTTAAATGGTTTGTTACATGGTTAACTAAGTACAAATTCTGTGCCACTGAAGATGATAACCCTCTTACAGTTTTTTGCTGCTTCCATAAGATCAGGATTTCATCTAATGGAACTCTTTAAGCTTTATTTTATTCAGCCCCAGTAACTGGTTTAAGATTTCATTTACGCATTGTGCTACTTGAACCTATTTCTGCAAGTTGATGAACACTCAGCAAATCACTTTTTCTTTGGCCATTTGGGAAAAAAAAGCCAAAAAACAAGAACACCAAATAAAACCCAAAGAAACCAAATATTGCCACATGCTCAAGGAAAGCAACTTTGAATTAACAACTGAATGTAGTTGCCCTGGAAATCTTAATTTTGTAGTTGCATTCAGCCAGCCAGGCTATGGAAATATTTCATTTCATCAAAGCATCAAATGTTACCTGCCCAAAGCTATGTTGCATTAGTTTAATATCAGACTGCCTATTAGAGTTCTCAGTAACAGTCACAGAGGAAACTGGTTTGTCTACAAGGAAGCTGCAAATTAAAACAGATGCAAATTCAAGTTATGCATGAGAATTCTTTTAATTAAACACTTTAAGTGATGTTTTTAGTAACTAAAATTTAGGGAAAATACTGTAAAAACCAGCATATTAAAGCACAGAGAGAAGTTGCTGGTAAAACCTGTTAACACTTTTACTAGAAAACCAAAACCATCTTTTTAAGGTGTTTTTAATATAAAAATATGTGCTACTTTTCTTTAGCAGGATGATGTCTTTCAGCAGTGGTTGCTTTGTACAAGCTTACAGCTATACATACAATAAAACATCACCATTTTGACTCTAATCCTGTCTTGAAGCCAGTGGAGGTTTTTGGCAACTTCCTGTTCTGCTTGTCTATATTTTATTGAAGGATCAGTTGTTTCCTGTTTTGGCACCCAAAGGACAATAGTTTGGATAGGTCACATGCATTACAGAAAGCCTGATACACACACAGATTAAAGTAGGCAACTGCTTATAAATCATGCAGTTTATTAAGGAGTCTGAATTCATAAGCAATTAAAAAAACCCACAAGTCCAATCAGAGATACAGTGCTCATAGTTACAGGCCTTCTTCCAGCATGTAAATTGACATCAGTGAGGATTAAAATGCAAAAAACAAATAAAGAGAAGTAGCTTTAAAATATACACAAATCAAGATCTTGGACTAAATGTGTCATTTCCTCTTTTTCCCTAGCTCTCCAGTGATTCTTCCAAGTAACGTAGATATGCTCTTATGCATGTGGATACTTATTAAATCTTCAAACAAGTCTTTCTTCTTCAGAACTGGTGACCTCTGAATATGAGGAAATATCCCTGCAAAATTACATGAAAATGCATATAAGTAATCAGTTTCCAAACAGCAAAGAGCAGCTCAATACTCAGTTTCCTACACCCATGTTTCCTCTGTCTTTAGCTGCTGGTCCCTATTTTATCAGCATTGCCCCCAAGCCCCTTGTTTTGGTGATAGCCACATCCCTCCGTTTGCAAGTTGCCTTGTAGTGACAAGTTACTTTGATCTTTTCCTCCAGCATAGACCTTTTCCTTCACTGTTCCTATAAAATTCTTCCATTTGTAACTAGCAGAGTCTAAGCACTTGAGCCTGGTCACAGTCTTACTGACTGACGGGCTTGTCATCAACCTCCTTGCACAGTGGATGAGATCTCTCACATTGTTTAGTAGCACATATGTTTTTTCCTTGAGAAACTACGGGGCATTTTCTTTGCAATGATCTCCAAAAGCCCACAGTTGGCTTTATTTCTTTTACACACATTTGTCTTCTTAAAGACTGTTTAATGCAGTATCTGTTTATTTACCAGACCTCAAATGCATAATACAGCAGCCTTTGCCCTGCTACCCTCCCTTGCACCTAATTTGAGGTGCTGATCTGAACCTGCAACTGTGAGGGAGGTGTGCACAGCTGTAGCCACTCTGAGTAGCAAGGTAGTAGGGGCACTGCTGGGTGACGAGAAGGAGAGACGAGGCAGAAAAGAAGCAGAGAGGGGTTTGTGTTTCTGTTTTTCAAGTGTTTATGCAGGGGATGTGCTACCTGGCTTCTTGACGTGAGTCTTTGTACAGCTGCTCTTCAGGAAAATTTTTGTGAGTACAAAAGCTATATTCTTTTTGTGATTTTTAAGCCTTGTTTTGGTTTATTAAGAGTTCCTGACAACTGTAATGTATCTAACTAGTGTTGTAGTATGCTGGAAATGTTTTTATGAAATGTGCTTTTTCATAGCATTCAGGTTTTGTTGGGGGAAAGGGATGAGTTACTAAGGATGTCTTGGCAAGCTAACTGTAAAGGATTCTCCCTATTTGTCTGAGTTCAAAGCTGAATAATACTTCTTTGTGAGATATCTGGGGAAGTTGAAATGCTGCTTGTTAAATAAGATTTTATCTGGATGGAGGTGGTTTGTCAGATAACTCATATATGGCTGTTCTGATTTTGTTGTATTTTTAATAGTTTGTATAGAATTTGAAGTGTATCTTGCGACCTGTTACTAACTACAGTCAGGAGCCTGGTAGGACTAGAAAACAGTGTTTGAACCCCCTAGTCCGGACCTGAGCTACTTCTATCACTATCTTGGTGTACACTCAGACAGAATTGTTTTTTCCTAGGAGGGCAAAATGTTTTTTTTTGCTTGGAGCACTCCTGGTTGCTGTGTGTTGTTGGTTTTTTACTTGTTTGTTTGCTTGCTTGCTTGGTTTAGTTTTCCTTTTTCTTAGAAAAACTCAGTTCCTGATACTCAGTTTTCACAATGTCCTCATGGGGTTTACCCTTCAGTTTTGAAACCTGACATTAAAATAGTAACACCTTAACATCAACACTACTGTGCCAAGTCCAGATCTCTGTTTTCCTTTTCCAATTCCATGATATGTTTAAGGACTACAGTGAATGCAGCTTACAGCTTGCTCCTGAGTTATGATCCTGTTTGCAATTAAGAAAAAAACCCAAACCAACCAAGCAAACAACCCCCCAAAACCCAAACAAAAAAAACCCCAAACCAACACAAAATAAATAATTAAAAGGCTTAAGATTTAAAACTTCAGTATGGAGCAATAAAGATGTTATCAACAGTTGCAAAAGTAATGGTATAAAGTAAAAAAAATCTTGCTTTGTTTTTTGACTTCTAAAGCAAGCCTACTGAGAGCTATTCGTACCCACCCATGTAGATGTGAAGTACACAAGGTTGTTCAAATGCTGTTAGTGCTTCTCTTTGAGCTAAGAAAACAGGCTTGTATATCTCTTTACACATAAGAAACAGTAGCTCTATTCCTCATAATTTCTACGATGTGATTTCTGTCTGCAATTATAAACAACTGATTTCTGTTTTCAGTGGTGAAACAAGGCAGTAAGGTGAAGAGTTACCAAGATTAAACCAGCTGGCTTTGTTCAGAAACTGGTAGACTTGGATAAGAGGTTAGATAGCTCCTCCAAAAAATAAAAATTAGGTGGTCACTGCTATAAGATGCCTGCTACTCACTGATGTTAATCAATTGCACAGAGAAACCAGATTAACTGATTACACTTCACAAAACAAAGAGGTAAAGAAATAGAGAAGGGGAGGAATCCTTGTTTGTCTTAAAGTGTGAATACCTAGTAGTGCTTAAAATCTGTTTAGGAGTAAAAAGTCAGTCTTAATCACAAACCCCATAATTTGATTCTTCAGAATACGTCAGACTGTTATTCTTAATCTCAACTGGAGCAAAAGCTCTTTGTTTAGCAAAATCACAGTGTAATATAGACATGAAGAGCCAGATGTAAACAAAAGGCTAAAGATGAATTTAGTGATATTCAAAGCTGCAATCCTGAAAACAAAAATTCATCTGGTGCTTTAGCCTGGTGAACATCTCGCTTTTTGGTAGTACTACTGCCTCATGTTTCTAAAGCTGCATGTTGTTTGCATCCAAAAGTGCATTGGTCTGGTCAGGAGTGAGCAACTTGCTGCCTTTGTGATGTCTAAGGCCACTTGGGAACCAGAAGGGTGTTCTGTGCTGTCTGCTATCAATGTATTTCAACTCAGTCAACATTGTAGAGCTATGTGAAAGAGCTTTCTGCTGAAAGACTGCCACTCTCCCCAGCAGCGGCAGTGCAACACATTCCTGAGGTGATACACCTCTTGGAATGAAGGATTCAGAACTAGCTTGTCCATGGCACAATAATGGTAAAAATGTTGGTGTGTAGGAATATATTTGTATGTCCAGTTGCTGAGCTGTTTTCTTTGATTCAATCCTCCTATGTTTCACTTTCTGCTGCCCTTCCTCACCCACCAAACTGAATCTTAAAAGCTTTTCATTAGAGTACAGGTTGTCTGGAGGTCAAATTTTTACGGAGATCACTTTAAGCACAAACATAGCTCAGTACTATTACTATTGTACTGTTACTGAGAGGCTGTGCAGCATGTTCTCTATTTCTGTACTATTACCACATAACACAATAAGCCTGTATCTCTACTCTTTCCTGCTAGATTCTAGTTATTGCCCATGAGGCATGTATTAAAGGGGTAGTAACCTTGGTTTCTCACTGTGAATTGAGAACGTAGACTAGCAATCTTCTGTTCAGCTTCTGCTAGCTGCCTTCTCCCTAGGCCGTGGGTTCTGGAGAGCACGCAGTCCACATAGATATCCCAGAAGAGCTGAGCCAGGTCCCAGAACAAAGCCCCATGTTTCAAGTTCTCTGATGATTTCAGGAAGATCATGAAGTCCCAAAAGCCACTGACAGAGTCAGAAATATGAGGCTTCCTCATCTCCAGTAAGACAGCTGAGGAGGATTCCCAACACTGGGGGTCTGCTCGCCCAAGAGCTAGCGGATCAATTTGGCTATGGCAGAGGAAGGGTGTTATGCAGAAGGCTCCCATGATTAGCAGAGAGTAGGTGAGTCTCATGTTGCTGTGGATTCTTCTTCTGTTCCCAAGGTCAGTAGTACACTGAAATGTAACAAAACCAAAAAGATGAAAAATTCCTCACTATTAGATGCAGGAACAAAGCCCTGGTATCTTACATTGTATAAGAAGGCACTTCAGATGTTGTCAATTTTTTCTCTGCTCTTTAAAAATCTGTGTATGCTTTTTTGCATATATGAGTATAAATATTAAGTGGAGTTGCATTACTCTGTGCAGCAGAAGCATGTGTTAAAATTTGTTAAGCATCCTTAAATCCATCTGATGAGCTCTTTTATGTGGAATTTCTTCATGTTGAAACTTTTTGTCCTTTCTTGACTTACAGGTCACTAATCTTTCTCAATAAAAAAACATTCCTTCTAGCAAAGAATTTAAGCCTTTAGGCATTCTTGCTTTACTCAAGACTTTATAAGGCCTTTTAAATAGTCTGCAGATTCACATGTTCCTAGTATTTCTGATACTACATTTCTAATGTGTAACAGATTTGGGGGTGGGTTTTAGTGTAGCTCAAGGCATGTGGAGAACCTCCCATTTTTGGAAATCTACAACATCAGAGATCAGCTTTTAGGACAAACAATTCTGTTTAATGTGTGTGTTGATCTCTTGAGTGTTCATGCTTTTATGTGTTTGGTTTGATTGTTGGAGGATGTTGCCAGGGGAGAAGGTATCTCTCCTCATGAGCTCAAGTTAATAATCAACTGGCTTTTTGTGTAGAAAGCTTCTTCTGTGAGTGGTCATCAAAAGCACCAGAAACGTTTCCCTGCTCTATGAAGAAAAATGTTAAAGGCAGAAGAAGTGTGTAGATGGATTGTGTGTGAAAAGTGGCCAAGCCCCAGCCAGTGTGCAAGCCCAGGGAGGGGTAAGTTGCTTGTGGAACATATTTTGTGGTAGATCTAAAGTAGTCTTCAGAAATTTCAGTCCTGGCATGGACAGGATATTCTTACCTAGCCCCTATCTGGCTACCTGGTCAGGTTCTGGGAACATTTTGGAGGTGTTCAGACTTTACTCTCCAACTGCTTGCAGTCACTTTTTAATCAGAGTTGGGATCTCATGAGGAGAACGGGCTTGACAGCCTTGGATCTGAACCTTGAAGCTGATGAATAGAAGAGGGGTGGCACACTCTTCACACACTGCTCTGCTTACTGGGACATCACCTATGACAGTGGTGGTGGTAGTGAAGAGGTTGCACTCATGCTGCTCCCAAGATCTCCAGAAGCATTGCTCCTCTGTACCATAGTGCACAAGGCAGGTTTTGATTGCTTTCTCTGAAGCAAAATTGAAGACACCCTGTGAGTCAGTGCTTCATTCTTACTTGTTTGCTCATTGGAGCATTTCCACTGTGCAGCATACACCTGGGCATATATGCTATGCAGTTTGTGCATACTTATCTGTTTACTGAGACATTTTCAAGGAACATAGAATCATAGAATAGTTTCGGTAGGAAGGGACCTTCAAAGGTCATCTAGTCCAACCACCCTACAATGAGCAGGGACATCTTCAACTAGATTAGGTTGCACAGAAATATATCCAGCCTAGCCTTGAACATGCATTCAAGATAATACAATCTTAAAGTCTAAACAAGTTATCACTTGGTGTGAAATTGCTTATGAAGAGACAGGAAATCCACCTAGCCATAATTAGCTTTGTTTATCAACCTTCTAGTTTTCAGAGCAATTTAGCAGTCTCAGATATGACCATGGGGAGGAAACATTCCCCCCCCAAAAAAAAAAAAAAAAAGAAAACCACCAACAGGTAGATCAAAGAAGTAATACCAAAACTGGCTTTTAAGTGTGTCACTTGAACAAGGGCCATCTATTTTGCACTGGTTACCAACTTAATAGGTTGCTTTGCTTTCTCTGCCTGCCCCCCTGTGCCTTTGGAAACTTTCTAAGTTACAAAAATGAGTGCGACAAGGGTAAGGGTTCCAGACTTGTCAGAGGTGTGAGCAAAGGGACTGCCCTGGGCAGAGAGCTCACAGGGTGTTAATACAATGGTGGATGCCATTTCAGGAGTGTTGTGGATGGCATTGGTCAGGGCCAGTAGCCAAGACCACTAGTTCTTATGGTCTGGTCTAACCCTGCAGCATTTTGCTCTTGCTCTTCTATGAAGTTCAGATTCAATTTTTTAGATGGCTGGGAGCTGAGGGGACGTTCAGGGAATGTCAGTTTTCATTGATCTCTTACCTGAGCTTGTGGTGAATGCTTCCAGCAGTTCTCCCTCCCTCCCCCTTCCAGTTTTTAGGTCTTTCTGTCCATAAATCAAAGTCTGTGTGTGTGCTATTTGCACTTAGCTCTGACTTTTTTTTTTTTTTTTTCTGTTTTCCCTCTTCTGGCAGTTTACCCCTCCTTTCCGCTCCCCGTCACAAATAGTGCCTTACAATAGTAATAATCATTACAAAGTTAATTAGCTCCTTAGTTGCCACGGCTTTACGTGGTTGTGGCTATCGTCTGTGACTAGTCACTCCATCCTGCCCCTCGGGGAAGCAGAGCCCGGTCCCCCGGAGACGGGGTGACTGCCCGTCTCGGCGGCGAGCGCTGCTTGCGAAGCGCCCCCGGGCAGCTTCGCCAGTCCGGGACTCTGCCAGGCTCCCCGTCCAACCACGCTCCCGGCCTGTCCCGTCCGCTCCGGCTCCCCCGGTCCCGCAGCCCTTACCTCGGCGGTCCGGTGTGCAGGGCAGGCAGGGCAGGGCAGGGCTCGGCTCTCCGCGCCCGCCGCTGCCGCTCTCCTTAAGAAGCCGGAGCGGGCAGCCCCGCTTAGTTTTTACGTCAGGGCTCGGGGAGAAGCCCCCACCCCCGGTCCGCGGCTCCCTGGCACCCGGCGCCCCCTCCTTCCCCTTGCGGAGCTGACCCTATGCAAACGTGCTCCGCTCCTCTGCGCCGCCTGTCCGCTCCCCACGGACCCCGGCTCCCCTGGGGGCTAGCCTGGTGTGGGCTCCGACAGAGGGGAAGCTGTGGGCTGGGGCGGTGCAAGAGTAACAGACCTGGGCACTTGGCAAAGTGCAGTCCTCCCCGTGCCCCCTTTCCTAGCAGTGTTGAATTGAGGGAACAGGGGTAAAAGCAAGCCTCTGCCATAGAGCTCAGGTTATCTGAACCTGGCTCAGTGCCCAGGCATCTTGCTTGCTGTGCTTGGCTGCTGGAGATCCCTCGCCACAGAGCAGGAGTCTGTGTGGCACAACTAGGGCTGTCTGCTGGTTAGGGCTCAGCCTATACAGTAGCAGGTCCAGCTCTTCCGGGACCTGAAGCAGAGACCCAGAGAAGAGGAGAGTCCCTTAAGAAAGCCAGTAGAGGCAATAACTGCAGCAATGGGGCTGAGCTGCTCACTGCAGCTCAGTTCACACAGCTTTAGGTAAAGGAGAGCTACCTTGGAGGGCTGCACACCATCCCTCACGAAAACAAAGAAAATAAGATGGTCTAATGTTGCTGTGCTTTTCCTCCATGAGATTCTCAGCTGCCTCCCATCTCTGCTGCCGCCTCCTTGGAACAGCTGCAAAACCTCTGTACATGTTAGGAAAACAGGCCAAGCTAGCAGAGAAGTAGAAGTAAGCCATTGCTGAAAGGGTCATCTGTTACAGTGCAGAGAAGAGTCTGAGCTCAACTCTGCAAGTGACAACTCTGCATCAAACATACAACTCAGAGCCAGGGCTCTGAGAACAGGCTACTAACCAGTGCTGGCTTAACTTTTTTAAGACTAGATATGTGAAGCAATGGAGAGGGTGACCATTCTCTTTTCATAACTGTGTGTGGTCTGTAGGGCAAGTCATGTAGCTCTGCAGCCAGTGCAGCTGCACCAGTTCATACCAGTCTTCTTTCAAGACTTTCACTGGCAGCTCCCTGACATCTTTGCACTTTGAACCATCATCCTTTCTTCATGAAGCACGTGCACTTCAGTAGCACCAGTCTTATCTTTGTTGAAGTCAGTGAGGCCATCCTGGTTTATACCAGCTGGAAAGCTGGCTTGAAACACTGATTTTTGTTAGTGATATATGTCCTTATAATTTTGCATCTTTCTGTGCATCCAGTCCATGTAAATAGAGATGTATGTTCCTTTCCTAACCCATGATCTTATGATGAGTCTATGACAATAAGCATTGTTGTTTCTTCTTCTGATGCTTTATTTCCTTTTCTCCCTGAGCAATCTATGTGAAAATGTATTCTGGTAAGTAATGTTACTTTTAAACAGAAGTGAAAGGAACTTTTGGGGGGTGAGAGAACATCTGGCTAGAGTCAATATAGATAACTATGTGGTATGACTTTGCCAAATTTGTACATGTTCCTGTTATTCCTGAAGAAGTGTGGGGTTGCTAATGAGGTAATAGTAAGCAGCAACTGCTGAAACAGGCTTTGTGAGGAGCTGAAGAGCGTCATGCCTTGCGAGGAGCCCTTGTGACATGGCAATGGGAAGCTTTGTGTCATGTAGGTTCTCCAATGTTTCTTCTCTGCTATCAAATACAGGCTATTTCAGTAGACTGCCTTCTCCCTGTTCTACAGCCAAAGTGATCTTCAAGCATTTTTGTTTAAGTTTGCTCTGTAGGAGCTGAATCTGGGCCCATGAGCTACCTGGAGTCTCCTTGGCATGTCAGTAACCACTAACATGTTTGGTGTTGAACTGGGTGAGGGAAAGAAGGATAGTGTTTCTATAAGGTGTGGGTGTTGTCGTATAACCAACCTAAAGGACACTCCCTGATAGAAAAGGCTCCAAGGCTGCTTGTGTTCATGATTGGTCTGGGTGCAGGAAGCCAGATAGAGCAGGAGAGTTTTTTGCTGACATTGCTGGATCTTTAGTGTGTTGCTCTGAGGATTCTGCCCCATAAGGGTAGATCAAAAGGCTGCAATTTGGAAAAGACAAAATGTTTCTTGTGAGTTGATACATTTCTGCCAACCTGGAACCTTTCTGGACTCATTGTTAAGAAGTGAGTTATCTTGAGTCCCCTTTGGAGAAGCATTTTATCTGGTTTTGGATCAAGAGCATCATAAGTTTCATTCCACTCAGAATCCTTCTGGTAGACCCAAGGGTGCTGAACCAGGGGTTCTCGGAGAAATGAGAGTCACTGCTCAAGGGAAATACTGCTATAGATAAAGTACTCAGCTCCACAAATACTTCCTGAGCCTACTACACTCTGTTCCCTCTGAACCAGAGCACTCATATTCTGTTTCTGGGAAAGAGGCTTTTGATAATTGGATTCATCACCTCAACCTCCGAGTGGAGAAGAAACATAGAAGGATTGGCCATCTCATTCAGTTTCATGTACTCTCCCTCAGTAAAGCTTTCTGTGCCCTTTTTAGGCTATCAGTAATCATTGCACTGCATGATGTGAACATTGGCTGTCAGGGGAATACATCTTCAGCAGGTCTCCATATCTTATGAATGAATTTAATTCAGATGGGCTGTAAGTCATATCCAGAGTCATTTGAAAAAGGATGACTTTATCAAGAGAAGTTGATTCTTTAACTCGTAGATAAGAGAGAGATTTCAGATCATGTAATGCTACAGAAATGACATTATTTCTACTGAAAATATAAAAATAAGATACAAGTTAGTGTTAAAATGATCAGGCTGTAGGAGTAGGGGATGCAAAGAGAGAAAAGTAGGAGGCCATCTCACTCACTGATAGTTCCATTTTGAATAAACGCATAAACAACTATGTGCAGAATTATTTCCTTACTGCCTTTGCTCCCTGCAAACCCTCTGATGTGGTTTAACATTAGCAGTTAATAAGCAATGGCTTATGGTTGCTTGAGCTAAGTAAGCATTTGCAAATTTAAAACAAAAACTAAATTCAGCGCTCAGTCTGAGAGAGCACAATGTGTGAGGGTACCTGTGGCTTGCCTGTTACTGCCATAAGCAGCTATACCTGCATCCAGCATTGAGTTCTGTAAAGTGAGCTGTATGATGAGACACCTGGTTAAGCCTTAACCTAAACACAAATGCTTTCAAGGCATATTCTTAGCTGAAAGTTTGTGTTTTACTAAATTGGTTTTCAAATTCTCAGCTATGTGTGAATCCTGGCTAAGAGATGGCAAATCAAAATGTGAGATTCTCAGAGGGAAGAGAGCCCTTTTAGGTTTTAAATTCATGGTATGTGGCAGAGACTTGAATCTTCCATTTTTTTTTTATTTTTTTTTTTTCCTCCTTCAAAATCCACAAAGGCAAAGTGGGGATTCAAACTCCTGTACTCCCATTTATATCTTTTCAAATTCCCTTTTAAGCAGGAGATTAAACTGCTTAAAATTGGCTCTCTGACAAATATACTTAAGAGCTTCTTGGAAACAAAATACTCATGCTTCATTCAAAGTTTGTGGGTATTTTTTTATTAATTTTTAAAATGATATTTAGAGGGCTTTGAGTCAGGATGCTGTGCTATACACCATCAGTGATGACCTGAAGCATCTCCATGGAGCTAGCAGACAAGGCAGGAGATGGGTATATCTCTGAGCCAGGAGCTGGTGTCCTGTGGACACCCTGTGATATCTCTGGCCTGTGCCTGAGAAGTAGACTCAAGCCCCTGATGAGTTAGGCAAGCTTTGTGTTGCTCTGCTTCTGCTCTTTTTCCCCACCAGGACATACTTCTGTGTTCTGTCGGATTTCATGGAGTTTGAGAAGTGTTGGTGAAAACAGCCCTCTGGAGGTCTTGTGCCTGAAGCACAAGTCTGAATACTAGATCAAACTGGCTGTGTCTGGAATCCTAGTAGATTTTTTTTTTCCTACTATCTAGTTTGAGTTTCCTAATTTGGGCCATAGGCACCTGTATGGCTCTTCCAAGAAGAATTTGGCTCTTTTATCTTCACAGTTATTTGAAAGGGAGTTATAGATCGTTTTTAGATCATATCCTTGCCATCTCTTTACCAGCTTCAGTATCTTGCCTAACAGTGTGGTAGTGCCTCTGACTTGTCACCTTCTTTGGCTAAACCTTAGTCAGGTGTAAGTTGCAATATTCTGGTATTTCTTTCTCGATGAATGCTTTATCTAGCTATTTTCCTCGCCTATAACTTTAAAGGCCATTGTTTTTATTGCTGTTAGGTCCCGCTGTTTAACCTGCCTAGAATGTAAAGTCTAATCTCTTGATTAATTTCTAGGTGACTTGAATGCGTAGATTTTTGTGATGCTTAAGTTTATAACACAGCTTGAGTTAGGAGCAAGTGTGTCTGTTCTTTGTCTGAAATACCATTGGGTTTTACCAGTTGCTACCAACTGGTAATTGATGTGTACTCAGAGAAATGTGTGTACAGATCTTCACTGTGATCTGGTGCTGCAGTTAGTATTTCATATAAGAAAACCCGGCCAAATCCCATCTATATTTCTTTTTCCCCAGGATTTCTAGTTATTAAACTCTTGTTGGTAAATCTGATGTTAGGTGATCACTTGTGTGCCATGGCATGTGAGCCATGCAGTGTCTTTTGCTTGTTTCTCCGCTTATCATCAAAGGGGTTGTATTCCTGTTTTGGTTTTCCTACTGTGTGGCAGATCTCTAGATCTTAGCACTCAGAGGTTTAATTCTTATTGCTAGATCTGCTTGCCCTGTTTCAGCAGTGTCTAGGGACCTTCCTTATTAAGATCTTTTGAATCACTGGTGTATATTTTGCCTTCATGTAAATGGGTCAAGTGTGCGTTCTTTTATCTCCACAGGCTTCTGTTTCCATTGGAAGTTGTGAGGAACTGCAGTTCCTTATTAGAAGAGATCTGTCTGTCTTTAATAAAAAGTTTTCCAATCTCTTCTTGCCTACTAGCTGTTGTGAGTAATTCTGTTACTGGGGCATATTTTGAGTGTTTTCTCAAGAGTAAGTTCAGGTGCCATTAGTCAGATGTTTGAAGTGGCTCCATCATTGACACTGATTTAATTTGTGAAAGAAGTAATGTTTCTTGTGACAAATGTGTTTAACACAGGCTTTGAAATGACATTTGGAGAAGGTATTTTACAAGTGCAAACTAAGCAATGTTGGCTAGAAAATATATATACATTTTTTTTAAAAATGTAATTTGGTGACATGTGACACTATGATGTCTATGATGTTTGTACTATATGCACTATATGTGCAAATGATGTCTGCAAAGAACGTGACTGTGAACCTTCCATATTTCTATCCAGACTGACACATTCCAAGAAAATAATAAAATCTCCCAAACTGATTAATATAGTACACAAAAAGTTAACTCTGTGTCCTGTGGGCAGATTGTCTGACTTTAACCATTCAGTGCAATTTTTGGAGAGATCTTGATTAATCTTGATGGCATGTAGGAAATTCCTATTCAGACAACTATTAGGTTTTTGAATGAAGGGACTTACTGCCATTTGTGTGCTGCACTGATAACTCTGTGCTCAAGAACAGTCATTAGTTCTTCCTGACATCCCCCACAGCCCCCTCCTTCCTTGAGCCCTTGAAGGCAATAAAAAACCCCTTCTCATCTTCAGGCACTCCAGGCAGAAGTGAGAGTCCTCCTGGATTATGTCATGGTTACAAGAGCAGTTCAGTGAAACATGCTTTCATAAAACTGCCATTAACACCTAAGAAAGTGAGCCTATTACAGGATCAATTTATCCCAGTGTCTTATAGCCAAATCTTCTGGAGAAGGAAAACACTTCCACAGTGTTCTTTTTTGAAGGTGAGTAGGGTTGTAATGTGGTCTCCTACCTTTTCTTGCTCTAATGGTGTTTCTTTCTTGCAGCACTTAAGAGAAAAGTGTGTTTGAGCGTGCTTGCCTCAGGGCAGCTTCTGTGCCACACCAGTGAGCCAGCCAGGGAAGAGTGCCAGCCACTGTCGCTCTCACCCCACAGCAGCCAGGGCCTGATACTGGGAGCCTGCACCTTCAGAGCTGAAGCTCTGTGGGGAAACTAGTCTGCAAGAAGAAACCAGAAGGGGTACAGCAAATCTAGGGCCAAAGAAATGTGTCACAGTAGGCTTGGAGAATAATGAGGATATTCTGTTTCCTGTGAAAGGAATGGCCCTGTGGGATCTTCAGCTTTCATTACTCAGCTGATGATTCTCAGATAGTCTAGCAAACAATCTGCTTTATGTTCTGCTACTAGTTTTGACCTAGGGTTCCTTGACATTCATGAAGCCCTTGCATCCTGCTAAGCCAGAGCTGTGATGCCTTTGCACATGCACTAGTACTACTGCAGTTGTCAGAGGAAAATGGTTATTTCCATGCAAAATCGGATTAGAAACGTCAATATGTTGTCATGCAGAATTTACTGCCAGGGAAATCTGCCTTCTTGAATGATTTTTCCAAGTGAAGTAGTACAAGCTCTGCTATTTAGCATAGACCAGACAAACCCTGTACATTTTCAGTAAGGAACAGTATGATAAAGGCAGGTAGAGCATTGATTCTTTTTCTTTTTTGGTAATTATTATTATTTTAAATTTATTCTGTATTTTTTAATAGCTTAGACCACTCAGCCTTTGAAACTGCCATTTTTCTTTCACAAATGTACTCTTTGGAACCTGTTCACAAAGGAGATGCTAAAAAGGTGACACCAGAGTGAAAATTCTGAGTAGTAGGTTTATCTTTGAATTGGAGCTTCTGAGGAGACTAATTTAAGAAGGTCCTTTCTCTCCTATTCTATTCTTAGGTGTGCCTAAAGAGCAGCACATTTCATGATGATCTATAATATCTTTAAATGCCTGTGTACAGGGTTGTCTTAAATGTACAAAGCAACCAGCTCTGCCTAAACCAGAGCTCCCTGGGCTAGGTGCTAAAGGTCACCTTGGATTAAGTAGGGCAGTTTCTGTCCTAGGCATCTTATGGTTGAAGTGAAAATTACCCAGCCAAACCAGAGGAAGGAAAAGTGGAGCAAAATATAGTGGGACCTGGATCTTCTCCCTACCTGCCCAGCCCTCTGATCCAACAGCATGCATTCAGGATGGTGCTATGTGAGGGAATTGTTTCTTTCTTCCTGTGAATGAGGCAGAATTCAGCCCTGAGTTTAGGGCTTCCTCAGTAAACAAAGGAGAACTTAAAAATCTGTAATTTCCAGAAGCTTTTCAGTGTTCCAATTTTCTTGGAACTGCTTTCTCATCGCACAGAAATCCTATTCTATCATGCATTGTCTGTAAACTATGTTACTTTTTAACAATCTCTGTAAGAGTAACTTCATAATGCAAGTCTCGCAATAGCCACACAGAGTTCAGATGTGCCTGAAAGGAAATAGGGGAGAAATGACAGACTCCAAAACCAAAAGGCTTGCTTATGCACTTTGCATCCATCCCATTTCGTTGTCATGTCCCCCTTACTTAGAATACAGTATGTTGACAGGGGAATAGGTCTGGGGAGGAAATGGATGGACAGAATATGTCAATAAATACATAAATATATGAATGGAGTATGGAGGCTTAGACTATGGTCCTTGTATTTTAAAAATAACTTGAGCCTTCTTTTTGGAAGCATTTATGGAGACTGCTTAACGCAACCATCAGCACTGCTACAGCAAGTTCTGTACAGTCCTTCTCTAATTCTGTAGTTATTGGTATGTTTTGGAGCAAACTAGACTGCTATAAATTGTGTTTAGGGAAGAGGCCCTTGTTGATAAGAGAAACATCTCTGTTTACAGAAGCTGAAGAGAAGAGTGGAAGCACACCTTGTGTGACTGCACTAAGGCTAATGTTCAGGCTTTGGCAAAAGCACTTAGGTAAGTGCTATAGAGAGTTGGAGCTTTAAGTGTCTGTAATACTGCTGCCATGCAGCACAGCCCACTGACGCTTTCCACTGATGAGTGGAAAGCAGGGTGGGTGTTGTGCCAGCATGATCAGGGCTCTTCCTTTGGCTTGACAGCAAAAGGTGCCATTCAGCACAGCTCCTGGCACCATTGTGCAAAGGTCCATGGGACATTGCCTGTGGTGAGTCAAAGCTGCAGGGTCACAGCAAAATCAGTTGCTACTGCTAGTGCCATTTTCTGCTGTGACCCCCTGAGGGGACTTCCACCGGAGCTGGTCTGTAGGGCTGTCACTAGCTGGGAGGGGAAGAGGGGCTGTTTCCCTCTCAAGTAAGAAAATATCTCTGCTGATACCAGTCCTGTGAGTTATTTTGCTGCGTGGCAGCTACACAAGGATCCAGGTCCTCTGTTACTTGGGTTAGACACTAAGGGTAGATCTGTCCAGTCTTCTGGACTACTGAATGCTCCCTTCTGTGAACAGCTAAAATTTCACCTACTAATGAAGAGTGCTTCCCTGTTCTGTGAATCCATAGCATCCTAAGTAGTACGTGTATTTAAGAGTCCCCTCTGAAGAGCAGATACATAGTAGATATTTAAATCCTCAACCTCTACAGTCCAAAGACCCTATCTATGGAAAGCTGTCCTGAATTAATAAGGTCAGTGCTTATTCTGTTCCAAGCCAAATTGTCAAATTTATATCTAGGATCTAACGCGTGGGGGCAACATACATAAGGATATTGATTGTTGTTTCCATATAACCATGGATATGCACAAAATATTTTCAAAGGAGTCAAATGGGGAAACTTGGAGCTGTCAATTGTTGGTCCAGTGCCTTTCGCAATTGATGTGGAAGCAAGTTTAGCACAGCTGCCATTAAGTTATCATTTTTTAATTTCTCTTAAATTAAAGCTTATGCAGATAACACTAGGTTTGAGGTATCTACATGCTTTTCATTCTTGAGAAGAAACTGGTCATCACCTTAGCTGCAGGTGGGAAACCAGTCAAAAGTACCATTTGCTTGTGTTGTGATTTAGTTAGATACTGTCCAGGTTAGACTGCAGCAAAGCAGCATGGGTTCATGTGTGGGAACACTTCCTTTCTGCAGAAGAGGCAAAATGGATGTAATGGAAGCATGGCGTGTTACCAGTCTGAAATCTGCCCATGCCTTGGTCATCTCTTAAAAGCAGAGATTTAATAGCCTGTGCTTCTCTGCTTTCGAGCAACAGACAGAGCCACAGAGAGCGCATGGAAACCTACAGCTTAACGATCCCAAAAGCAAATTCAAATTGGTCTGCTGGCTGAGGAAATATGTTAGTGTATGACATATGAACAGTTAGAGGATTTTTGAAGTGGTGCAGTGTTGTGCTTATGAAGTCTGAGAACTGGACTTGGACTAGGAGATTTGTTCCTGTTTCTGCCTCTCCACAGTTAGGTGTCCATAATGGTGTGTATCTTACAGAGCCCCAGTTCCTAGGTCAGTGCTTCAGACTAAACCCAGCCTTTGTGGGGTACTGAGGTGTTGGTTGGGTCAATGCTGAGAGCAGCAGCTTCCCTGCAGGCTGTCCCATGGGTGCTTGGCACAGCTACTTCCACTTCAGAGCAGGTAAAAAACACTGTTAGTTAGTTCCTTCATGCTTTGAGTTACTGGCTTTGGTGGGGAAATTCTTGTACTGGCTCAGAAAGCACCTCCTGAAGCATGGCCTGTTACATCTAGTGGTATATACTAGTGGTAAAGCTGAGGGTGTCCTGAGGCTTATGACAAAGCCAAACTCTTTTAAAAGAAAATGTTAACAAGAACAAATATGCTGACACTTGATTGCTCCATTTCTACAAATCAGAGTGTGCTGCATGATGCTGCCTTCAGCAGATTGTAGTTGTTCAGAAGTAATACCTGTTAAGTGGATATCTGTACTGGTTGGACATGGAGTCCTTGTGCTTTCCTACAAGCCATGTGCTCTCTTGCGTTACACGCTGCTACTGAAGAATTTGTTCAACAAACCTACAATGACGTGAAGATGTGGTAATGTGCTCACTGAGCTCCGAACAATACATATCTGAGCAGAATTACAGTATGTGCAGCTTTAAGATAATGTTTTCCCAGTAGTAGTGGTTTGAGCATCATTACTACTAAAATTCCTAGGTTTTTTTTCTTCTTCAAGCTGTCTGAGGGCGCTTAAACAGTCTCTACACTATTTCTAAGGATGATTCATGTTAAATTCAGTTTTCAGCCCCTGTGGGTAGGGATCTGTAGTAAGCACATTCAGAAAAAAAGGTTTTATTTGGTTTGTACAACAGGACTTGTGTTGTGTTGGTTTTGTTCTTAGCAGTAAGTGCCTTGGCAAGTTCACTCCTCAGTGCTTGGTGTTGTGAAAGTTCTAAAAAACAAGTTAAAGACTTTATTGTACAATCCAGAGCAGTGATGCATCTACCTGTATGTTGCTTTCGTATTCATATACTGCAAGAGGCTTAACTCCTATTCTAGGAAGGACTGTCTACTCTAATTCTAGCCAAACTGTTGCATGTTCATGCCGGGTTTACAGATATACCTTATACTCAAATGTCAGGAAATAAAAGTGGGTGGTGGTGGATCTGTTAATGACAGTGTTCCCTCACTCTACAGCTCTAAATGAGACATGTGCTTTCATATATAACCTTGGGAGACGGCAAGACAAAAGTGTGGTTTTGTTTCTGTGTCTGGAGCAAGCAAAAAACCATCAGCAGTTATTTGGTAGCTGTGTCATGCAAGCATTTGGCTTTCCCAGGCCAGCTTCGCTAGAGTTCAGAAAAACCAGAGAGGGAACCTGCGCTTCATTCAGCACCCCACAAAACACCGGCTGCATTCTTGGGTGATTATGAAGCTCTCAAAATACATTTAAATAATTAAATCACTTCAGAAGTTTTTGCAATTCCATAATGCAAATTTCTGAATTGCAGCAGGCTTCCCTCAGCTAATGGCTGTGCACAGCCCTCATTCAACCCAGTGAAGCTAGCCCCATGCTCTCCCCTCATGTGCCCTGGGTGCTGCGGTGCAGGTCCCATGCACATCAAGAAGCTTGAGTGCAGTGTCCCCTCATGGAGAGATCCCTGCTGCAAGGCAGGACACAGTTTAGAGATCTTTGATAAAAGAAAGCCCCAGTCAGTCTCCTCCACTAGCAAGGTGGTGGTGTCTTGAGCACAGAAAGTAAAGAAAATGGAGAGAATAAATAAAGAAAAAATGATTGAAAAATTAAAAACTACTCCATTCCACGTTCATGACATTTTTAATACTCATCTTGCTAAGATGCAGAACAAGAATTATTGAATTTCCATTCATTAGCAGCCAACAAGATATGAATGAGTATTAACTTGAAACAAAAACTTGATTTATAACATCAAGTTGTGCACTTAAAAAAATAATTACAAATCATTTTCAAAAGGAAGAGTAACAGTGGAAGCAATAATGAATACAAAATATGACTGAGTAGGCTTAAAACATAACTTCAAGTATTCTATGGCATTTCCTCAGACATTTGTCTTAAATTTGTTTGTGCAATACCCATCTTTGCATAGTAAAGAAAAATTGGTTAAACTCCAGCCATAAGTAATCTATTTCTTTTAACATGCACTTATACGGCTGTTAGTTGCCAGGCAGACTTCTTTTAGGAGGATCAGGTCAAATCAATGAGATCATGCAGCAAACTGGAATGAGCAATAGTTACCGCAGTTTCTTGTCCAGGTGAATAGATAAATAATGGAGCAAACAGGTAGTGGATGAAGTAGAGGCACTGCTGACCAGCTCTTCTTTTGATGATGCTTTGTGATGAACAAATGAATACTACATGGACTTTCCAAAGCACAGCAAAGGCAGGATGTAGAAAATCAATGCCTACCAAACCCTGCGTTTTACCTGTCTGCCACCACAGAAAGCACTCATGCCTGCATCTGCTCCAAGCAGTGCTGCCACCTGCCTCGTGTACCGCAGGGCAGAAGGCGAATGTGTATTTTCACATACAGTGGGTGAGTGGAGCATAAAGTCAGTCAGGAACTCCTAATCTTTATGAAACTGCTGGTGTAAATCAAAAAGTTACTCCAGCACTGAATGTACGTACATAGTAGCTGGGGACCACTGTGGTCTGATTTAGAACATCACATCACACACTAACAATGCCGTTTGTGAAGCGCTTCTCAAAGGCTTATTACACAGGTAGTTTATGTATAGCCGCTTGATTTTACTTACTTCTAGTTTTTGGTAACTCTGTGTGAGTTCAGTGTTTCTGTTGTGAGTTACTCTTGCTTTGGAAGCAGAACCCTGATGAACTTTGGAGTTATGTTCCCAAGCAAGGAACTTTTTGAGGACAATAATACAGCTGCAAGTATTTTTGGTTTGCCATGAAAGTATTGTAGCTAGCTTCCTCCTGCGTAAAGCCAGGCATGGATTTTTCAGAATAAGATTTATAACACATATCATTGGTGACTACCTGTGTGCAGCACCTTTAACTCATAATGTAGAAAGTGTTAATGTGATTATGTTAAAGCTGTTTAAACCCATTTAATAATATCTGTCAACCAAAACAATATATTTGTCCTGGGTGCTTAAACCACGACAATATTGTAGTTCTCTCTGTGAAACTGTTGGATTGAACATTATCATAATAAGAAATATACTAGAAATGAAATTTTTAAGTCACAGGAAATCTGCAGCATTTTCTTACTGTTTTGGCTCTTAAAGCTAACTCAGGAAATGGATTTCCACTAAACAAAGATGGAGTAAGCAGTTGTAACTGGACTTCTGTTGTTACTAATATCCAACACATAACTCTTAAATTTGATTATCAGATGCAGCAATGAAACTTTCATCAGGTCACTTCACTTACACAAACTGAATTACCTAAGTTTTAAATCAAGGTGAAGAGGGTAAGCCAGACTGCACAGCTCTGCACTTGGAGGGAGGCCTAAACAAGACACCTTCATACCTTTCTCAAGCTGGGCAGGCCCAGGGGAATAGAGGGGGTGCCCACATTTCTCTGCAAAGCTCTTATCTTTGTGCACACAGTGTACCTACAAGTCATTACAGTGCATGACCCCCTGAGATAGCATGGGATTCTGCATGCTCTGTGATGGTAACTGCCCATCAGTAGCCAAGCGTCAAAGTACTAATTCTACATTATGCTTTGAGAAGTGAGATGCATCAAAGAGTTACAGGGAGTGGGTCAGAAACGTCAATCACCTTTGCAAGCCCGTTTGGGTGGGTGTGCAGAAGGCAAGAGAGGAAGAGCGCCGTCCAAGCTTTTAACTTTTTGTGAGTATTTTAAGGCTTACTTAAGTTTTTATTTCACAGGATTTAGGAAAAAAAGTAGCTATAGTTAAAAATAATAACAATTAAAAAAGCTTGGCACTTCTGTGATTAGTTTGAGAGGGTGTCACTTATCTTACATTATCTTATGGAAAAATCTGTGTAACAGCCAAAAAAAAAGTAATCCAGACTTATAGTCAATACATAGATATGTATTTATACATTTTAATTGTTTTTGGTTTCAAGCATACAAACTTCAGATCACATCTGTTTGGTGTCAGAACTCCCTGCATCTGCATGCTATTATCTGCCTTTTTTGAGCAAGCCCAGAACATCCGCTGTACAACATGCTACCAAAAAAAAAGGGGGAGCGAAAAAACCCAAAACCAAACCCAACATCAAAAATAGATTTACATAAAGAATAGAACTTTTTATATGGAAATCCTTTTCTCATATATATATATTTATATATAATCTGTGAAAATGATACATCAAAATCTTATTTCCATATTTACACTTTTTCCTTCTTGGAAGAATTACATCCACCACTCGGTGGCTTCCATACCCAACAGACTTCTGGCCCAGGAGACCAAACCAAGGTGTAGAGAGCGAGCTCCCAGAGCAGGAAACACTGGAGTCCAGTGGTGAAATGCACTGTGCAGCTGGAAAAGCTATAGGAGGCTGGTACCGGCTTCCCAGTGGTTTGCATTTATTGGGCTGCAGATTCTGCTTGGGGTCAGCTTGTGAGCTTGGTTGTCTGTATGTGAGCCATGCAGGTTACCCTTTCAGAACTAGCTCCTCATGCCACTGGAGTTTGGTAAGAAAAATGGAAGTCATGCGAACTCAAGTGAAGTTAGAGTGCCAGCAGGCTGGGGAAAAATTTTCTGCTGCTATTTCATTATTTTTGGAACAGTTCTCTTATTGCACTTGGTCTGTGTGTCTCCTCCTTTGTTTGAGAAAAGAAAAACCCCACCTGATTCTGAAACAGTTTGCTTGTAACGCTTGTCAGTTAATGTTAACAGGAGAAAGGTGAATAGAGGAAGTATTCTGAACTTATCTCCAAAAAGGAGAGTCTTCTACTGCCTCAAAGCTTAACATCCCAACACTGTGTTTATAGTTAGTTTCTCATGTTCTTCCTTACTGAGTTAGTTCATGTGCAGCTACAGCAAAGACATCATACCCAAAATCCAGTAGTGCAAGAGGCAGCTCTTTGAAACACATTTCTTCAGATAGGGCCTTGTTGACTTGGATCGAACCTTCGTTTTTTGACATTTCTTCCAGGTTGCACCAAAACGAGATGAAAAGAGAAAAATGCAAGACATTAGTTAGATACAACAGGAACAAAGCTATTGCCAAGGTCATAGTAAAGTAAAAGGCTCACACTGGCACAGTTCAACAAGTAACTTTGCCAAGGCGTAACAAGGAATTTGGTTACATGCTTTCAGTAGCGTAGTACTGAGTACTGGTTTCCTTATGCAGCTTAAAGACCTTGCTGGCATACAGAACTGAGTTATTTCTGTAGCACTTCAAGTGGTGCTCTGATTTTGTAGAAACTTTCAGCCCCCAGTAACTGAAGAAAGGATGCACATACCTAAAAGGAATGAGTCGGATGTGCTGGAAACGCATAAGCACAGAGACTCTAGTTCTCAGGGCAAGTGCCCATTTCTGGCTGTACCAGAATTTAGTTTACGTATTCCAGTGTGACGAAGTAGTCAGTGCCTCTGTGAGCCCTTACCCCACTATTGACCATAACTGCTCTGAATTAGTAAGGTGCAAAATATAGCAAAGACATTGCATTCGAAGGAGACTGGACAGTTCTGTAAATCATGTGATTAGAATTTAATATGAACAGTGGGTAGCAAGCTGGTCAGTGACATCCAGTCTCCTGCGATACTGATATCCTACGTCAAACAGCAAGACATTAGGAAGCGACAACAAGAGTTAGGTGCAACCTCCCCAGTATCTGGCTTTATGTGGGGCATCAAGCAAGGGGTTCATGCATTTAGTTTTAACGTTGGGCATAGGCACCACTACCGCCACCAAACCAACATGCAAAAATACAGAACGGGAGTTCATAAATTCTCTAAAGCTACACACCAACCCCAGGACTTTCTCTTTTCTGCAGCCCTACCACTGCAGTACTACCACTGCTACAATATTTATAAATATATGAGGTTTGTCTCGTGGTTTAAGAGACTAATGAATGCATGCAAAGGCAACTCCTTTTTGGTAAGACCTCCAGAGAGTGGTTGTCCTTGGGCATCCTTTATTTTGCTTTTCTGTTGGGTACAAATGCTTATATTTTTGCAAGGTGAATGCTTAAGCATTGATAGTTTCTGAAAGATCACTGTATTCATAATTTCCCCTCTATAAGCACTGTATTAATGCTTCTCTTGAATTAGGCTGACATTATTTCAATGTCTCAATCCTTCCTCCTCTGTACTGCAGGTAAATTTCAGACAAGCAAATTATTTTTTCAGGCCAACTTGCAGAATTGCATCATAGGAAGTATGAACAGAATATAACCTGATTAAATGTGAGTTAAAATGGCTTTGCATCTGCTTGTCCTGCTAGTTTAAATGGGTAAAGCTGATTCCTTCCCCCCATCCCACCCCTTCTTAAAATACTGTCTAGCATACTTGAATTCAAACACTACTGATGTTTGAATTCAAACACCACTAGTCAGTCAGTCCCCTTAAACCATCAATGTATGTGAAAAATCCAGATATTGTAACTTGTCCTCCTACTGCAGAGAAAGTACCATATTTCAGTTCACTTGAGGAGGACAAGTTGTTAAAATGCACACTGAATTACATTCTGTTACCTGAGCTGATTTTACTTAAAATGGACCTTCTAAGCCTTAGGAGAAGGTACAGAGGACAGATACTATGCTAGCTTCCCAGAACAACCCCTGTAACAAAACTCTTATCTTCACCATTGTAGTGGTCCAGTAAGGACTATTTGGCTGTATGGCAGCTCAGCCAGCATCTGTGCTGTGAGCCAACAGGCACGTCTGCTGTGCCCTCGCCATGCCTTCTGTGATTTGCACAAACTGTGTATTTACTCATTTCATAGTTTTATCTAGCAGAAATACACACTTCAAGGAGTAAGATACTAACCAAACCACTGCCTTTCTTCACTTATGATATTAGGACAGTTTTATACAACAGAAACGTGTAAAGAACTGAAAGAACATTTAATATAGGAACCTGAAATAGTCTCTGAAATATGGACCATCAGGTATAGTGTCAGTAAGGGAACACAAGGCATTAAGTCACTAGTCATAGCTCTCTGCTGTGACCACAACGGCACTTCACAGAGGTAGGCAGTCAGGTGGTACCCTGCAGGAACGGGAATACTGTTTCTGATTCCCTGACCTGCTTTAACAGCTTCATCCCAAATCACCAACCTTTTTAATACTAAAATGCAGACAGTAGTCTTACTTAAATCGCCAAATAGAACAAGTCTCTCTCTTCCCCAAGAAAGTAACAATAAAAAGCAAGGAGGCCAAGTGAGTATCAGGTCCTGGACATTTGCACTTCTTTATAGCTATGTATTACAGCAGTACAGGGTTCCTTTCAGTGCGTGTCAGTAAAATGGGAAGGTGGGGTGCAGAAGAGTTCTCTATGGAAGGACACATAGGAGAATGATGCTGTTTCCTGTTCTTTGTTTATTTACGTTGAATATCTGAGAACATTAACTTCTTTGAATTTAATGTTTCAGTGCCTCTTTAAATAATGAGGGTCAGCCTTTCAGTCTGTAATCCAACTGGAAAAAGCGTCTCTAACAAAAAGTAAAATCACAGATGATTCTGAATCAAAAAAGCAGAGCATGCTGCAACACATCACTGCCTCTCTGGTATGGCCATCTTTGCAACTATGAAATATTTCGGGGAAGAAAGACTGGTTTCAGAAGTGGCTGGGTGTATGTAAGAAATACCTTGCTGCAGACCTCTGCATTGAATTTCTTTTTTTCCTTAACTAACTAGGAATGTGGTTACACAGTACATTACTTTAAATCTGTGCCTTTGTGGGATCACAAATACAAAGCTTTAACTGGGTATTTTAACCACTTCAAATAGCAAACGTTTTCATAGGCGTTAACTAAGTGACCTTTCGCCACAAAACTGATTCAAATTAACAATGTAAGGGACTAAAATTAGCATCTTCGAGTAAGACACTGACCTGCCATTTTTTCTACTAGTTTCGAAAAAACAATGAGACACTTGATGCTAAGGCTGATGTTTGTGTAGTGATGACTGTATATAGGTCCCTGACACACACTTTACAGAAATGCTGGTAAGGGGCTGAAACCTCCTTCCTCACACCATTGCCATTAGCATTCCCCTGCCTTATCTTGCAGAAATTTTGGGAGTCTAGATGCACCTGCACAGATCAGTTAAAAACTTGGCATCTCCTGTATCTGGGTATTTGGTCCATCCATTAATCTTCTGTTAGAGGGACAGAAAACCCTGCAACTAAGAATCAACTGCTGGAAATAGTTGTGCCTACAACCAATTCTTCTGTCAGCCGCTTTTGCATTCTGATATAGCAAAAAGCAGCTTTTCATGTGTATTTCCACATCACTTCTACTAGCATTGCCTCTTAGCAGCATTGCTTTATTACCAGAAAATGCTTTAATACTGTTAAAGTCAGCAACAGAAGCATTTAATTGGTTTACATTACTGCAGTAGCTTTGGGAAAATAAGTGAATATAAGCTACAAAAAAAGGTGAATGAAGGTCTCTGAGACTGCACCTGCAGCCAATGCACAAGATTGCTCTAATCGTAAAAATGGCTTTCCTGTATTGGTCCTATATTAACCAGTTTATATTGCAGAGACTTGCTACATCAAAATGAACTTCACATTTTCTGTACATTACCCAGCAGAGTTTAGGTAGAAATATATAGGACTCCCTTCCTGCAGTCTAAACACCAAAAGCTTTAAAAGTACTACGTGAGGCTCAACTGAAGTAAGATCTACTTCTTAACAAGGTTTGCACACACAACCTTCAAGCCATCTGAGATGTGCATAGAGGCTCTATGGCCCCTAAAATCAGCAGTTAACGTTCTTCTTTCCTATTTACATATTAATTAGAAAAACTAACCTAGGATTCACTGTTGAAACTTGTTCAAAGTTGTTTGTTTGGGTTTTTTTTACTTTGTCTTTCCAAACTTGCATCAAGCCTTTTTTGACACTTCCCCTCCAGCCCCCAACCCCCCACCTCAGTTCATGAACAAAGTTTGCTTAGTTGCAGCTTACGTTTGATATGGACTTGACACCACAGTACCGTATGTTCATATGAACATCAGATAACCTGTGAAACAGAAATCACATCTCCCAGTTTGTAAAGCGTAAGCTACCTTCTGTTGTATTTGCAGAGACTAAACACATCAGTTGCTTAAAAAGGAAGTTAAAATCCTCTTTGTTATCCTCATCTGTCCCTCCACATACATCTGAAGCAAAGTATCAGAGGGTCTACATGTGCTAGCTCTTCTGTATGTGAGCTGGAAAGCCTTTCCAGTTCCCCTCTGACCCCAGAAGAAACATGCACTTCAAGCTGTGAGCTAGGCCAGGCCAGTGTTTTTGAGGTTCTGCTACAGAACAGACATTTGTATCTTGCTCTTTTGAGAATAAGAGCTTCAAGAGGCATTTCCAATACAGATCCTCTGTAGTGCTAACAAGTGTCTGTGTACATTTGGGCAAGCAAATGACACCAGGATGCAAAGCTGAACACTTGAGCGTAGTTTGAGAGCTGTGTAACACAAACGGTCAATTAAGTACTCCATTGTTTCAGACAGAGGGATTCCTCTAAAGACCTATTTCCATGCAAGTACTTGAGTGAAGGTGTCCCTGGCTGGACTCCTCGCACAGCTGCTGGCAGGTGCTGCAGCACTGATGCCAAAAAGCAAAGGTGGTTATGGCACAAGACACCTGAAAAAGACTCACAGGAAGAAACCACCTCAGGTTTTAATATGTTAATGACTTGTACTGGGGTTTTCAACAAGTTATCTTTCGCAATCCAAATACATTACTTAGGGATGCATATTCTGTGTCTGGAAAGTATATGAATTGCTAAGTAACAGACACACGTCTGGCAGCAGAAAACTGGTTCAAAAGTATAATCTGATACTTCTTTTTTCCAACAAAATGTAACTTGATTAATTCCCATGGGAACTTGCAATATGAGTGTTTCTAGCCCTCTCGGTGTTTATAACATTATCCCTTTTAATGTGCCCATGTTGTTGTTCTCAAGAAATCAAAACTTTTACCAGAAATGTTAATACAAGCCTCGCAGAAAATTTGGCTGTATTTACTGAAAACTCTAACTGCAGTGAAGTGCAGGGGAAAAACCTCAGAACAGAGTCTTCCTGAAAACACCAGTAGTAGCAGGCAGTGCAACAGGAAGGAGTCATCTTCTCAGGTGACCTTTAAAAGTGAATTAACAGATAAACATCACCTGATTGCTATATTTTACTGTCATGGTCACTTTAATTAGGAATAATTTTCTCTAAACTCTGATATGGAGTATGAATATGGGCCATATAAAATATTCTTTGAATTATTATAAAAACCTGAATGAATAATTATACCTTATTGTTGTATCATGGTTTAATCTTGATTCATGTTATTGAAATGGAATATTAACTGGAATACATGAGAAATAACTTGTCCTTGTGCTTAACACTTCTATGATTTGCAAGGATCTAAACATGGATTCTAAATTGAGATCCTTTTTACCAAATGTGGACCATGCATGCAGGTGGACTTCATGCTACATAAAAAGGCAGGAGTCTTTGTACAAGACTCTCTCTTTGCTTAACACTCAGAAGCAGAATGACTAGTATGTTACTCTTCATAGTTATAAACCACATAGAAATAGAATTGGGTGATGAATGTTTTTGTCTTTCAGGAGACATTTTGAGATTTCAAAATGTTCTCCTAAACTTGATTTTATTTTTAATTGTGAATTAAGGAAAAAAAAAATCAATACCGACAACAAAAGTTAACTCAGGTACTTTTACATCAACTGTGTCTACACATTTTGTCAATGAAAACTGCTCTGTTACTGTCACAACTTACCATTTACACAGAGTTTTTCATAAAGAAGAGTTTAGCAGCTTGGAAGTACTATTATTCAAAACAGACACCCCTGAAGATGTGTTATTGGTGGGTTTTAATCACTGTAGTCAACTTCTGAGAACAACGCTACTAACTGAAGATGAAAAAGACCTTGTTTCTTAAGGTTATGGTTTTTTAGGGTAAAGTCAGGAAAGTTAAATTTATTTTTATTGTACTTCAACTTTGCATCCTGATAACATCCACTAGTTTCAAATCCATTTCCTCCTCTTGTTCAGCACATGTGTAATTCTTTCTCTTTAAATCAGTTTGTTATAGTTTGGGGGATGAAGCAGGGGGAGTTAACTTGGAAATCTTGTAGCAGGAACTCAAAATTTAGTGATGTAAGCAAGAAATAGAAATGCCATAGCCACTGAAGAGAAGACATGCGGCATTGCTTACTTAAAGCCCCATCCTGTCCCCCCAAGGACAATAGCTGCTACCAGGATGGCACCAGCGATGGAGCCTATAATAAGATTGGTGGCACTAGGACCTGTGATAAAGGATTATGGTAAGAAAGACATCAGAACCAACGACTTCATTCATATTAAGTGAAGCAACTGAAGGGTAGTCATACAATTCCAAGGAATATAGACAGTACACAAGGTGCTGTCTCTAGACAATTTCTGTAAGCCCAACTTACTTTTCTTTAACAGTAAGAATGAACAAAGCTGTTGGTCTCTGCATTGTACTATGTTGACTTCTGCCACAGACGAAAACCTAGTATTAGACAGTAAATTCCATTGTGACTCACTCCATTATCTGGTAAAGGAACTGCTAGCTGAGGGCACTAAGATATTTGTGAATAATTCCTTAACTGAAAGGAAACAGAATGAATGCTGTATGGTTTATGACTACAGCAAATAAAAAAGGGGGAAAAAATACCAAAAAGCCAAACTTTTTCCATGGAGATCCTGAAGGGTAGTGGATATTTTAATTTGAACTGAGAGCATCTAGCACCACTTGTTAATCAGAGTCCACACTTCTTAGTTACGTCAATGCTAAATTTACAAACAATTGTTTGACAAACGCAAAGTAGTATGTAATAAGGAAGAAAAGTTGAAATAAAAGCATTAAGCTTTCCAAACATCAAAGCATCTCTTGATCCTCCTCAAGAAGCTACTTAACAACAAAGTGGGGAAGGGTGGAGCAGGAAAAGAGCAACAAAAAGAAGCAGTACAAAATATATCTGTGCAATTTTCTGAAGAGGGTAAGGGAACACCTAAGTAACATATTCATAATTGACCTATTGCTCTATTTACACAGGGTGGAGGAAAACTGACAATAGGCCTGAGTAGCATTTTAGTTGCTCTGTACAAAAATTTCCTGTTGAGCAGTCTTTGATGTAAAGCTAACTGCATCTGAGCTGAAGGCAAATGAACCCAAGTTAGCAGTTCTTCTGCAGCATATTGTGCACTTTTTGGTTGAACATGTACATATTCAAGAATAGCCTTCAAAGAGAGTTCTTACCTCCCATCCCACTCTCCCCGAACCATTCTACACAGCAACGGAAATTTTCTTATTTTAATTGTTCTGAAACAGAGTTGGAAAGCTGTCTGACAGCTAATGTAAGGAAGAAATAGGAGCAGCCAGAGATCAGCAAAGAAAAGAGCAGGGGCAGCTGCAACAACTGAAAGCCTTAAGCTGTTAGGCTGGTATCACAAAACCTGCCCAGTCCCAGACACTACAGAGAGTACGTGCCTAAGTTTTAAATTCCCTGCTTGCGCTAACTCCATTGCATCCGTTCCATGTTTCCTGTATCAGTGCTGCTGGACATCAGATTGCCTAGGTTTAAAGATTGCTTCCTGCAATTCCTACACAGATTATTCAGCAGTATGAACAAAAGACTCTGGACTGAAAAGCAGTACAGCGAGTTTTGCAGATAGGAGCAGTGCATGTAATTAAAAGGTAATTTTTCACAATTTGGAAGAATAAATTTTATTTGGACTTACCTTTAAATTCACACCTGGCTCAAATCAACAGGAGTGAGCATGGGGGGGGTGGGGGGGTGTGGGTAAATGAATGCCATTCCACAGGCATTATATTCCCAACTAAGACCCAGCAGCCCAATGAGCTACTGCATCTGACTCAGATCTATGGCTTACTTTTTATCAAATCATTGCACACAACAAAAGACTGAAAACACAGCAAATGATTTATCTGCAGTACATTTTAGAAGCCTTGAAAAATTCTAAAGCTGATTTCTTTCTAGCCATAGGATGTTATCTTTCCACAGAAGAGATTCAATGATTAACTAATAGTAGCACAGCTATAACTTGGATAAGGAAGTACCAAATCACCTTTTTTTTACATCCTTCCTCTTACTGTGTTCCCTGGTTATCAAATGTTTGCAGGGAGGGGAAATACATTTCATAGTGCACATCCATTTAATGAACAGACTGCTGTTCTTTCAACAAAAAAATCAATTTACTATAAATATGGAATAATTCAATCTAAATTTAAACAGAAAAGGATAATATACAAAACAATTAGGTTCAGTGAAAGTTATTAAAATTATGTTAAATAATAATTAAAAATAGGTCCTGTTTGAAAACACTTTCTGGATCTGAGGCAATTTTATGAAGTGTCCGTAACTTCTGATGCTAAAGGTCTTTTCCAACCTAGTTGATTCTATGACTAAAGAAATTATTTCATTTTTAACACCAAACACTCACCCCTTCACACTCCCCCTGCCCCAGACAATCAAATGCCTGTGAGAATTGGGCTTAATTGCTAGAATTAGGCTAATTGCTAGATAGAGCAGATTGTCCTGCAGGTAACAATGCACTGTGGTGCTTTGATGTTTTCTTTCCTTGCCTGTCACTTTGCCAGGCAAAATCTCTGATTTAAGTTATCAAAGCCAAATATTCAAGTCTCTCTTCTTCTGAGAATCTAAGGTAAGGTTCATGTAGCAGTCCAGTTCAGCAAAAGCTAAAAGGTTGTGTCTAGAGCTGCAAACTCACACACAGATGGTGCCTACCAGCAGACTGCCTGTGCAGCCTTAATTAGAACTGCACGTGAATGCTTTTTCACACAGTCTGATTAGAAATCACAAACTGTCTTGTCGTGATTCCCCCTTCAGGGAGATGGCAATGTCCCACAACAGAGATAATGCATAGTACTAGAAAACAGCAGAGCTGGCAATCTCAGACGAGCAGAATAACAGTGACTTATTCTGTAGTTTGCACAGTGAATGCAGGACGAAGAGAGTTCTTAAATGGACATTTTTATATGTGTATGTATACGTATACATACACACATACAGATCATAGCCTCTATTAAAATTGAAGTAGTGGGCTAATACTTAAGATCAGCTTCCTAAAACTAAAAAAGACAACAAAAATCTCTCATCCATAGTCTTTATAGATGAATTCTATATTCTAAGCATTCTACCGCCTTGAGGTAACAGAATCCTAGCAATAGGACATTCAGAAGCTTTATTGTAAAACTAGCTGTCTATACTATTATCAGCTTTCATCTTCCTAGCTAGATTGTGTGACCTATTATAAGACTGAAAGCCCCACAGACTGCAGTAAACCATTCCTGCATTTTCTGAAATGGTCCATGTTCCTCTGTTCTGCAAAATAATCACAAGCTGCCTTTTTTCCCCATTATTTTTATAATTTGGCGTAATGGAAACATTTAGACATTTAATTTTACCGTGACAATGTAAAAATTCACCAAGTTATTGGTTTATGCCCCACATTACCCCAGACAGGAGAAGGTTCAACACTGCATGAGCAAACCACATGACACAGACACAGTCAATCACATGACAAATACAGTCACCACACGACAAAGCTAATGGGGTAATACACAGAGGGCTCAGGTGCATACGGTTACCTCACACACTAGGCACCAGACATAGAACTCAAACTAAGAAAAATGCTTACTCTATTCCCCACCCTGTGCCTCCAAAAATCACCCCCAAGGCCAGAATGGTCCCTGCCACTGCACCTATTAGCCTGTTAGTGGCCATGCTCACTGTGTGGAGGGAAAAGGGAAGATTTTTTTAAGGAAATAATCACATTATGATGCCTGAAATGAAAACATGAAATAACTCCTCAAAGGAATATTTTATACTATAATCCATTGTCAGATAAACAGTTCAAACCTCCTAAGAAACCTTTATTTACCAAATATTGTAGCTAAAACATTCTGAAACCAAATATTTGATTTTCTGTGAATGCTCACAAATATTACAATGAAAAGTTTTCCTGTACGACTATTCCTGTTGGCTTGTGATTCTATTATTTACTCTAAAAGGGAACATTCTCAACCTATTGCTTTCTTAAGGCAGCCAAAATGTAAATAAATCACCAGTAAGAAAACTTTCTTTTGATCACCAGAAACTTACTGTATCCATAATATAACAAATGATAACTGTTTGGCAACAGCTCCATCATAGGAAGAGCAAAAACCACAAACTTTACTAGTTAGTAATAGTTTCATTTGTTACTGTATTTATCAATAAGGCTATTTATCTATATAGCCTAAAGACAGATAAGACCTTTGTGAAAGAAAAATCCTAACTCTAGAAATGTGCTTCAGGTAGCACTCTGGAACCTTCAATATGTGCAGACAGTCTCTCTCAAGCCATTGAGGCCTTATTTTTCATTTTTTAAGGGAACTCTTTTAAGAGAAAACATTACATATTTCCTAGGTTAAAGATTAAAAGCTTGATAGATACATTGAGTCATAATAGACCACAAGCAAGCAGCTGAAAATCCTGTCTAATGGGAACCTCTCCAAGGACAAAACTTCATAGTCTTCCTGCTGAATAATTCTGTTTTGAAATGGTTTCCTAACTTTTTCCTATTTCATGACTATACACACAAACACACGTACACACTTAAGACATAAGTTTTATACCAAACAAACATACACTATTCCATTAGTCAAGCAAAGGCCTAATTCTGCAAATGAAATGGCAAAGCAAGAATCTGGCGTGCAAATGGAATCCTACTGATTTCAAAACTCCTAGCCAACACTCTAAAGTAATTCCAAGTTTCTGCAGTAGCCAAAAATTACCAGCAAGAAGTCTTTGTCTTCCCAAAACTGCCAGCATGCTGGGTAGGTCTGCTAGTATAGGATACAGTAGGTTGCTGAGTTTAGAGTAACTCAAGACTCATGTATCAATACCAACATAATTAAGAAACACTAATTTTTTTAAAATCCTGAAACATGGTGTGGAGCCAAGAGCAATTGATTGATGATGGAAAGATCTGAAAAGTCAGCAGGAGTAGCAGTCAACTGTCAGGCATAACAATATATAAATAAATAGCAATACTTCCTAGTTATACACGCTCTAACTGTAAGAAAATGCTTGGCTCTGTGGTGTGAAAGATCTTAAATCTATTAGGTGAATTTTCACATCATGAGTGTTCTGTTTCTGAAATGTAACAAAACTGAAATTTTGGGC
>JANHGB010019025.1:0-43468 GCA_026283785.1 Coracopsis vasa | reverse complement strand
CTGGAGAGGGACTCTTCATCGGGGACTGTAGTGATAGGACAAGGGGTAATGGCTTTAAACTTCAACAGAAGAAGTTTACGTTAGATATAAGGAAGTTCTTTACTGTGAGGCTGGTGATGCACTGGAAGATGTTGCCCAAAGAGGTGGTAAATGCTCCATCCCTGGCAGTATTCAAGGCCAGGTTGGACAGAGCCTTGGGTGGCATGGTTTAGTGTGACGTGTCTCTGCCTGTGGCAGGTGGATTGGAACTAGATAATCTTAAGGTCCCTTCCAACCCTAACTATTCTACGATTCTATGGGTTACAGCAGCTCATGGAACAGCTTGGTTAAAGAGGGACTGTTGTGTATCGTGGGAGACTACGTGAGCTCTCTACGTAGCAACAGTCAAAGGAAGTACCAGTACAATTCCCACCAAGCACTGAACTTCTACAATACAAAGTCTAATTCATTTTGAACAGAAGTGCGATACTTCAATTGCTGTTTTTCTGAGAAAAGATTAAAATATTTCAATGGAATTTAAATTTTCTGGAATAATATGAAGGGGAATAAAAACCAGATTTTCCAGAACATGCAAATTTAATTAACTGAAATCTCTTTCAATAGAAAATTCCTAAGTGTTGCCACCTAGTCTGGAAGGACAGACAGAAACCTGCTACTATTGAGCTTCACATTAACAGCTACATATTATGAACAGGGGTGCAGGAAACAAGGGTCCCTGTCAAGCTCTCCCTTCCACTTCCCAGGGCTCAGCTCTAGAAATCCAAACCTTTCTTCCATCCTCTGACACCATATCTCAGGATAGGACTGTGGAGCAGGAAATTAGTCAGCTAACTCCCAATTGACAGTACTAAGCAACAGCAAATCCCTACTTCTGAGACTGCGAATATTTTCCCTACCAAAAATACCATTTTTATTCCTCCATTAGTAGGAATAGTGTGAGTCAGACAATGCGTTCTCTTTTCAAGACTGCATGACAAATGTAATTTCACCTTTAAGTTGTGGATTCCCCCACTTCAGGAAACCAGCTTTGTTTTTAAACTAACTGAAATGAAACATCGACATTCCCCTTAGAAACCAAGCCTTCCTTCCCGTTGCTGGAGTGGAGCAAATAGGGATTGAAATACAAGCTTAAAGCTCTACAAGTCACCTCCATACCTGACAGTTAAGATGTCTGGGGCTGAGGTCAATACAGTACAGCCTGATGAAAATTAAAAAAAAATAATAATAAAAATAGGATGCTATAGCAATTTATAGTGATTACGGATCTGACTCATTGATTCCAGCTTTTCTTTTCCTCTCACTAATGGAAACCAGAAGTTGTCTTATGAAAACAACAGACAGGCATGCACGCATAATTGAAGAAATGGACCACTAGTTTTTGGTAAATACCGATCCCCTCTTTTCTACATGCATTAGTTGAAGTACTGTAAGTTGGCAGTAAGGAAATCAGTTCTTTTTGCAGTTACAGCTGGATAGATTCAATGCTTGGAATAAATTCGCCTTGAGCAAACCTTAAAAAAATTGAAGTATTTCCTTGCTAAGTGATCCCAAGAGGCATATGTCTCTATAAAACAGTTAAAGGGAAGCTGCTGACTTGCACTCAGTGAGTTCAACAATTTGAAAATGATTAATTTTGTTTTAAACAAAATTAACAGACAGACAGCAAGGAGAGAAATTAAATTTTTTTTAAGATACTTCCTATTTGGAAGATTAAGAGATGGAATCAGTGGTACATTACAATGAAATTTTAATTATCAGAAGTTTGGCACAGTGATAGATTTAACTGCACTGCTTTGCCAGTGAACTCTGTCTTCCAGAGACTCAGCTTCACACCCAGCCTTGAGCTCCAGCTCATTCAGTTTGGAGCTTGCCTCTCCACAAAGTGCTCTGTTTTGGAACCGCTGAGGGAGGAAACAGTCATTTGCCATTGATAAAGACCTTATGGTAGCTTTCTCAGTGCAGCTGCATTGGCCCTCCTGCAGTCACAGGGGAGAGGGACTTCTGTGACTCCTGAGGGCTGGTCGCTCTCAGGAGAAGCTTCTCCAGCATGAAAGGAGATCTACAGCATGCACTCTACACTGACAGAGGATTATCATTGCATGCACCCTCACTGTCCTGTACACAGAAAAGCAGTGGGACAGCTAGTGCAGTAAACAGCTCCGATACCTCTGTGCCAGCACATTACTCCTTTTTGCCAACTGAATTCCCAGATGGCCATTAGCACCCAGCTATTTGACTCGGATACTTTCAAAGGCTCAGAGCACAGTGTCTGCACTTATGCCAGATTCCTATAGGGTAGCTGTAACTATACCACGCTCACTTCAGCTCTTCCAGCAGGTCTGTTCAAATGTGGAGCATACTTAAAATTTTCAGTCCTTAATTACAGTGGCTAAACTTATGCCATCTTCACTCCATTTGATTCCAGAGGTGAGAAAACTCACTTGTGTATGCACTTTATACACATACATTGTATATGGGGTTTATATTTATCAGGGTAGGATTCTCAGTTGAGATAAACCAGAGTAGGTTTAGAGATGCTCTGATTTATGGCAAAAGAATTCATGCAGATAGAGGCTTTAGGATAAGAGGCGGTACAGAAAAGCCAGGCATTCTTATTAGTCTCTGGTTTAGCCCTCCTGTGTAAAAGAAAAAATTTGGTGATGTGGAAGCAATTCAGGAGAAAACACTGCTTTAATAGTAAGGGCTAGAGATTAAGTATATTATTAACTACATATTCTCTGCATATTTTATTCAGAGCCTACTGTGCTATTCACAGTCACTTTGTCTATTTAGGACAGAGCTCTCTCTGGGGACTCACCCAAGAGTAAATAGAGTTACTTCAAGAATGAAAAAAACCTGCTGGAGGTATATCACACCTTATGGCAACTGCAATTTTCTTTTCAATTATGAATCAAAGAGACAAAGCCAAGGGCTGCAGTAGAAGTGGGGCTGGAAAGGGGCTGACCACAAGGCAGGTAGGATGCCAAAAACATTTTCTTGGGAAATTTTTTTCCTTTGAACCATCCCTGGGGTTCCTGGGCTCAGCATCAGCCCGAGGAGATGCCTGGGTTTGGAGCTGGGATAGAGACAAAGCAGAGAACTGCTTTTGGAGTGGTAGAAAGGGGCTGCCAATCCTGCTGGTAAACTTCAGGTTTCATTAAGGTAACTTGAATGGAAGGGTAAGAAATGCATACTCTCTCTTAGGGCATTCTAGGAAGAAAAAACCTGGAGGAAGGACACTGATAAACTTTGATCTTATGGAAGGAAGGTATAGCTTTCTGCAGGTAAGCAGAGCTGAGGAAATTCAAGTAGTCTTCTCAGATTGCTAAAAGTGAAGAAAAATAGCATGTTACATTAATAACGAAAGGCAAGTAACCAGTGACTTACAGAATCACACCTACTCGCCTGCAAGGAAGGTTAATTTTTATGTATAAAATAGGAACTAAACACAATTGTTGTTGACCTCCATAAGACCTGGAAATAGAATAAAACAAGTGGATCTGATTGTAGCTTCAGAATCTATACAAAGAGAAGCCAGTTTCTTTTGGAGTATGTCCTGGTTTTGGCTGGGATAAAGGTAGTTTTCTTTTTTGTAGCTGGTACAGTGCTGTGTTTTCGATTTAGTCTGAGAATAAGGTTGATAATACACCAATGAGTTAGCTGTTGCTAAGTAGTGCTTACCCTAAGTCAAGGACTGTTCAGTCTCTTATGCTCTGCAAGTGAGTAGGTGCACAAGAAACTGTGAGGCAGCACAGCCAGGACAGCTGACCTGAACTAGCCAGAGGGGTATTCCATACCACAGCACATCATTCCCAGTATATAAACTGAGGGGAGCTGGCAGGAAGGGGCTGATCATGGCCTGGGGACCAGGTGGGCTTTGGTCAGCAGGTAGAGAGCAATTGTGTTGTGCATCACTTGGATTTCTTGGGGTTTATTCCTCTCTCTCCTTTTCATTAAAATTACTATTATTATTAATAATATCTTTGCTTTGTTGGGTTTTTTTTAATTATTAAACTGGTTTTATCTCAAATGACAAGTTTTACCTTTTTCTGATTCTCCTCCCCATCCTGGTGTAGGGGGAAAGAGGGTGGGAGAGTGAGTGAGCAGCTGTATGGTACTTAGTTGCCAGCTGGGGTTAAACCACGACAGAATAACATGCTTATATATTCAGGATCCTAAATCTGTATTGGAAACCTAAGGAACCGTCCTGATATTCTGAATCACCCAGTGAATGAGTGGAAACGTTTTTAAATGGCTTCAGTGGAAACTGCTGTATTCAAGAGCTTTGGATGGAGAGAAGGAAACCAAAGTTTCACTCTATTTCTTAACTTTGGGCTTACAAATCTAAGACTTGCATTTTCAGAATTCATCACTCTGCAGTAATGTCTGGGTTTGCTTTAAATACTGTACTGCTAGAACTCCTCAGTGTGTGGATTTTTTAAAAAGCTTTCAGACTCTTTCTCTACCATTTAAATAAGGATATTTAACACAGAGTAAACACAGCCCCACTTTGCTGCCATGCGAGTTTCAAATCTAGATAAAATAATCCCCTCAGCAAAAGCAAAGCTGTATAAAAAGTGCCATAGCAAAGCCATATGAAAGCCAATAGTAAACTACATTTGGGAACATTCATGTTATGTAAAAGGTAAATTTCTAGTATCTCGGTTGAGGAAAAAAGCAGAGTTCTCATGATTAATTAAACTGTGGAGGCCTCTATTTCCCACAAAGTGGCCTTTCCTCAGCAGATTCTCATCTTTTTTGAGGTTGGTCTGTTCCATGTCTTAGGCACTGATATCAGTATCTTCCATTCAGAAACACTTTTTTATCCTCTCAAGACCACAAGATTGTACAAACCTTTTTGGAAAAGAGCTTGTATAAACCTGTGGCCTAACCAATCCATGCCAAAACACAAGGGGACGTCATGTATTACTGCTGTATTATTTCCTCTAATGGCATGATAGCATTTAAATCCCAGAGGTCATTATACACAATATTTGCAAGTGCAAACATTTTTAAAGTGTTACTGATTTTCTTTAGAAGTTCTGAAAGCTGGGAGAAGAAAAAGATATATTCTCACTGCATTCCTTTTATTTCATAGTGAATATTTTTAAGTTTTAGTGGAATTCATTATTTGATTAAGATTTGGATGGAATCCCACCAAGAAAGTCTAAATACAGTCCTCTCCACCTGCCCTTCACAGCATTAGGGTCTACACATCTCAGAGACTTGCCTGGTAAATGACTTACACATTAAGCCACCTTTTAGAGAGTAGACACTCTGAATTAGGCACACCTTTCTGCAGGGATAAGTTTTACAGTTTAGTCTACTCTTCATAGCATAAAATACTCATACACACAGGGTACCATTATCAGCAGTCATGAAGTAAAAGCTCATTAAAAAATGAAAGGCAATTGGAGTCTTGCTTTTTATAATGCAGAAATGCAACTATTCAGAATGAGAAAAATGTCAAGACTATTATTTTCAGCATAGAAATGTCTGCAGGCGCCAGAAGCAAGGTTGGCAACCCTTCATGACAGGATCTGCTTGAGTACTAGCTAGAGGTGGTCATTACCAGCAGTCATCGTATTTGTAAACTGACAGACCAAAGACAAGAAGTGGAGCAGAACAGAAATCACCCATCAGACCAGACCAGTGAGGAATTAAAGAAACCGCTCCCATCACCCTCTCCTGCAACACCACCAACTTTTAACAGGCCAAATTTACCCCTCAGATAGGCTCGTGTCATTTCTGCATTTTCTGAAATCGTGTGTGTTTGAAGTGCTTTCAACACCAACTGTAATAAAAGCAAAGAATCACAACTGAATTTTCTACATCAAAGCCTTTTTGTGAAGTCTTATCACCTGTTTCCAAATTCCCAGTTGACTATGGATTGCCACTATACCCAGGCAAAAAATTTTCCACACTCTTCAATAGCCAGTGGCATATAGATGGCAAATTCAGGCTCTCTGCTGTCTGAAAGTTTTTATATCACTCGAGGGCAGAATTTCTAGGCAAGGTTTTCAAAGCACAGCAAGGAATATAATCACCTTGCATTATTTTCAGTGGAAAGCACATGAACCAAAGCCTGCAACCCCTCAAAGACTTCAGGCCAGGCATGCCTTCCAATCCCTGACCAATACTTAATTGTACAAAGTCTTTTGAGTAAACTCACCAAACCTGAATCTATACTGTATTTACTGTTCACGAAAATGTGCAAAAAGAGAGGACTTACAAAAATTCTTAAAGTTTACTTTTGAGTTCTTTTTCTTTTTTTGTTGTGGGTTTTTGTGTGTGTGTGTTAGTGTTTGTTTGTTCCTTTTTGGTTTTTAGGGTATTTTTGTTTGGTTTTTTTTGTTTTGGTTGGGTTGTTTGATTTGTTTTGTTTTACTTTAGCCATGACAGTTTTCCCTTAAAACATTCATTCTAGGGTAGGTGATACACCCAAACACATGCACTGCTGGACAGCACTATTATCTTGCAATTGTAAAGCTGTTTAAGAGTGTAGTACTTCCAGTACTAGAGCTTTCAGACAATGTAAAGCAATGATTTCATGGAAAAGCTGACTATTAAACTTTGCAGTCTTAAGATAGACACCAGTAAACACTAATATCCCAGCTGGGACTGAAAGTTTCTTCCCTGGGAACCATTCAACTCACAATTCAGCAGTGACTGCAGTTTCTGCAAGCAGGCAGGAAGTAAATAGCTCATCCGTACTGCCTCCTGTCATGGGTGTCACAGTGCATACAGCAGAGGAGAGGGGAGCTCTCCCACTGCCCCACAGATGGCTGAATGCGTTGTCTCTCCCTAAAATAGGTGCAGAAGTGAGCGCTCCTGAGCACATCACATAGACCCTCAGGGGCTGATACATCTTCAAATGTCTGAGACCACTGCAGGAGAGACTTGAAAAGCAAAAGAAGTGGAATAAGAAGGAAGCTTTAACTCCTTGATTTAAAGCCATTTCCTAATGCCATCTCACCAGAGTACTGTGCAGCCCAAACCACTTCTGTCTCCAGGATTAACAGTATGTGCCTGCAGAAGAGAAGTAGTCTTGTGGATGTCAATAAGTCACACACATAAAGCCCAGAGGAAATGCATCAGAACTAGACTGCTGGTTGTATCAGTACTGCAGTACTGATTTCTCTACTGTAACGCAGCAAAAATTTCCATTAAATTATTGACTGATCTATTGGAAGGGAACCTACTAGAAAGGAAGTAGATTTCACTACCGAAAAGTGCAGAAGTGAAATGACAACACTGCTTAATTGCATAAACAACTGGTAAAAGACATAAACCCAAAGGATTAGAGTCCACACAGCAATGCCCAAAGCTGACAATCTTTCATTCCATCCCTTACATAAAATACCTAGTGAAAGGTATAGAAATGACCACTTTATATATAATCAGAAACCCAGTGAAATAATACCAATCTAGATCTAAGTTGCCTGTAATAGTCATTCATATTGTATACCAGCTATTTCCAAGTGGACTTCTGTACTCGAGCACACAAATCTAGGTACAGAAAGAGGACCAGCATGATCTACAGATATAAAGCTCCCCACAGCTGGTAACAAGCCATAAAGCTCAATGTTTTCTACACTGCAAAGGGGTAGCTTGTGGTGTTTAAAATGGTTTAGTAAGCCACAGTGTTTCAAACTGAATCCTTGAATCAGTGGGAACTTCTCTCATGAAAAAATGCTATAGGATTTATATCTCATTGACTGAAGTGACAGCATTCCTTCACTCTGTTGATGGCACAGAATTCCAGTGTAAGGAGAACAAGATGATATACACAGTGATTTCCTCCAAAAGATACTTCGATACCATGAAAGAGAAATTGCAAAATAGGCAGCCAGGTTCTGTTTTCTGCTGGGGTATGTCTGCTTAGCCAGTTCTTTAGGGTACAAATATGATTGGCAAAGTCTATAGAGAATCAGCTGACAACAAGACATTAGTCAGGGGAACGCACAGATGTTACAAACACCTACACTTCATTCCAAAATTAACTTTTCTATTAGCAAACATTTGACGGTCTCAGGTCTGACTTAGAAAAACAGTCTGCTCATGAATGCTCATCGGGAAAATGTTGCCTATTAGTTCAGGTAATTTGATTTTAGAAAACACACATAGAATATTAACTTGAACCAATAGGTAGAGGAGAAAAGAAAGAGCTATTTAACCATATACTCAGCACCACTAATTACTTCTCCCTTGCTACTGCTACTGATTACAGTCATTTATTGCACACAGCGATGTGTCCTGGATGGTTTAGATACATCATTACAGTGATAAAGCCATTTCTGATGAAGTTCTGAAAGCAGTTTTCCTGCCAGATTTAGTATTTGCTTATGGTCCCAAGATCTAGGCTCTCCTATACTGATCTTTATGCATTGCACTGTCTTCCAGGACATTTGGTCAGACTCTCATCTGATGTAAGTGAACCTGGCAGCACTGCAGGGAAGAGAATGATTTCCTTTTCCACCAGCTGAGTGTCTGGCACATACTTTCTCCTAATTAGGATTCATCTTTAGGTCTGTTTAATTTGTGGGAGGGAGTTAGTTGCCCTGGAAGTCCTAATTGTTTAGGAGCTTGGACAATTTCCCTTGTTGCCTGCAACCCTCACTGAGAGCACCTTACTTACTAAAAAATGAGACTGCTATATCAATTGTCCTCAGTAAACTGACACAATGCAAACTAACATGGATCTATAAAGGTGTTCATGGTGCCCTTCAATCTCTCACCTCACATAGCTTAACAACTAAGCAAAAAATAGCATGAATAGCATGAAGGTCGTAGAAAATTCCAGCCATATTTGGAGAAAACCTTTATTTCATTTTCTTCAAGAAATCTGTGGGGAAATTATGGAAGTTTGGTAAACAGAAAAGTAAATAGTTCTGTAAAGACTTAGAATGCTTTCTAGAACATTGAAATAATGGAAGAGTCAAAGTCCAGTTATCAAAAGGTGGAAGACCTTTAATCCCATAGACATTCAGAGGAATACACCTAATCCTTGAAATTGCTCTGAGACTCCTAAGTCACTTGGGCACGCTTAACATTTTAAACCTGGATACACACGCACAAAATACTGTAGTCTTTCAAAGCCACAGGAAGAAACATTCATGAATGAGGAATTACAGAAACATTCAGGAATTCTGTCTGCTCTCTCTCACCTTCTGTCAACATTGTCATGTAGTATCTAATCTACAAAAATGTTCTATATTTTCATTCTTTAGTCATTCATTTATCTTTCAAAAGAAATACCTGTCCCAACTTTAATTTCTTTTAAGTTGTCATTTTCTCTGCCTTTTCTTTTTCCACTTTTTTCCTCATTTTTAATCCTTTTAACTCTTTCCATGAAAAGAAAAAGACTTTCAAAGCCAAGGGACAAAGTCAGACCATCTGCAATACGGATGATTTGCATGGGTGCTAGGCACAAAAGCTGACTCCAGTAACTGGTCAGAGTTAACAGAGCTGGAAATGATAGTAGCTTCTTGAGGCTCGGTACTAGATTTTAGACACTCAGCTGTGACTCCTTTCTCTACCCTCTCCCTTTCCTAACATTTCATCTGCTGTGAAATTTGCATGAGAACTTCATCTCCAGTTACCCTTCCAAAGCAGTCCACTGAGGAAACATACAGGGTACAAATTTTAGAAGTACCTCCAAATGAGCTGCCAACATGATTTCCAGCACTAAGGCACACCTACATAAAATGAAAGAATCTTTTATTTTATACAAGTGGCTTCGAAGTCAACCAGCCTTTAAAAGTGACGGGTGTGCAGCTCAGTCTGAATGAATGCACTGGATACCACTGCAAAACGGCACTGATTTTCAGACTTCTTGAAAAAGATTAATTCGCTTGCAGCCTAAGAACTCAAGACATTCGCAACAGCAATCCCAGTCCCACAACAAACCAGACACTTCCTTAATCTGGATACAATCCCAGGCAGCTTCATGTCAGACAAAAAAAAAAAAAAAAAGAAGCTGTTAAATAAAAAAATGCACATTTGCTGATAGAAAATAATAAGCTTGGGAGAAAAAGATAGAAGGTAGTAGCTTCCATCAAGGATTACCTTCATAAAACTCAAAGCCTTTGGTCCATATAGAAAAATTGCAGTGATCTGTGTGAAAAATTCTTCTATGAATGGTAACTGAACTCTACTGTATTTTTTCTGACTGAATATAGAATTTATTCATAATTTCTATATTCATTTATTCTATATTTAGTTTATTCTATATTCAGTCAGTTAGGACTGATTTAAGGATTTTGATTCTGGATATCTCCACATAGAGGTCTATGGTTTTTTACATTTAAAAATTAAGTAAGTGTAGTGCTTTTGTAAACATAGTTGAAGGTACAGCAAAGCTCCAGATCTGGTACAGGATGCTAGTTAATGGCTCCTTAGCTGATCACTACCCGTGTACATAGTTTTACAATTAATATTTTATTTTGTTTAAAAGAAGTACATTTAATTATATTGAATGCTTTATAATAAGTATTTCATTTGGTCTCTCTGACCAAACTTGCATTTCAGGAACCAGAATCATAGAATTGTGAATGGTTTGGGTTGAAAAGTACCTTAAGATCATCTAGTTCCAACGCCCCTACCATGGGCAGGGACACCTTCCACTAGACCGTGTTGCTCAAAGCCGCATCCAACCTGGCCTTGAACACTTCCAGTGATAAAGCAGCCACAGCTTCTCCGGACAACCTGCTCCAGTGTCTCATCACCCTCATGGTGAAGAATTTTTTCCTAATATCTAATCTAAATCTTTCAGTTTAAAACTGTCACCCCTTGTCCAATCACTACATACCCTGATAGAGAGTCCCTCCCCAGCTTTTCTGTAGGCCCCTTTTAGGTACTGGAAGGCTGCTCTAAGGCCTTCCCAGAGTCTTTTCTTTTCCAGGCTGAACAACCCCAATTCTCTCAGCCTGTCCTCATAGGGGAGGCACACTAGTCCCCACATCATTTTTCTGGCCCTCTTCTCGACCCATTTGAACAGGTCCATGTCCGTCTTGTTTTGGAGATCCCAGAGCTCAACACAGTACTGCAGGTGAGGTCTCACAAGAGCAGAGTAGAGGAGGAGAATCACCTCCCTTGACTTGCTGGTCACGCTTCTTTTGGTGCAGCTCAGCATACCTCCAGACTAAACAGCCCCAGATTTCTCATCCTTTCCTCACATGAGATATTAAATATTTCCCTAATCACTTTTCAGATGAGACATTCCACAGCATTTTTTTTTCTTGGTTACTTAAAAGGCTCACCTGAACGTCTTAAGCATTTAATTCAAAATGACAGCAGAACGTTTCCTCTGAATGATAGTCTACTTTACACTTCAGAGATCAACAAAGAAGAACACAAGTTCTCCATAAATAAAAAGAGTTCCTTAAAAGCACCCTATAACAAATAATGACATTTTTGCATCTGTTTGTTCCACACAACATCCCCACCACCACACTTAAAAGGGAACTTTTAAGTAGAAGTCATATACAATTTGTTAAATTTATGGCTTGGATACTTGCAACCAAACTATGAGGATATATTTTTTCAGAGACAAATTATTTTAATAGCCATAATCAACACAATCAAGTATAATCAGTCTGTCAAGATAACAACACTTCAGAACCATTTACAATAATTTTGTACCTTGCCAACTCACATATATATGAAGATGATTACACCCGGAAAAGATGCGCAACTCTGAAGTTTCCACCTTTATTTCATTAACTATGAAATGTTATGTTATGCATATGTGCTATATTATGTATTTTTGGTTTTGTTCTGTATCCTTACCCTCACCTCTCCCACTCTCTTAACTTTTTGAGAGTTTTATTCTTGGTCTTTTCCTTCTCTCTCTACATTCCCCTCTGTTTCATTTAATTAGGAGCAAAATTTATCTGTTTACAGTCATAGGTGAAAAAGAAAGACCAAGACATTAAACTATACAAGATACATTTCCCCCTCCTTGAAACCATTAGATTTATTACTTCAAGAACCAAATAAGGAGCCTAGTCTTCAGGAAGGCAGTGTATTTCAGTATTCAGTAGCTCTCATGACAGAAATTAAGGAGAAAAAGCTATTTGCTCTTGCTTAAATTATTGTGATTGAAGACAGATAGTGAAACTAGGTTGACTTGTAGTATGTGGGAACCTAGCCTTGTGTCTTTACTGCAGTCTACAAATACTCAGCAAAAACAATAGCTGTTTGCCTGACCTTCCAAAGAAAACAATCTATTCAAAACCATATGATATAGAGCCAAGGGAAAGGACATGAAGGAAGGAAGACTGTACAAAGCCCATGCTAAAGACCAACATAGTTGCTCTTCAAGGGAGTATCACCACGTTTATGACTTCTGTTGGATCTACTTCTCATAGACAAATAATTTCATAAAACTGTCATACTGTCAGACACATTGTGCTATTGGGGTGGGTTTTTTTGTTTGGTTGGTTTTGGTTTGGTTTTTTTCTTTTTAAACACAGAACTCCTAACAGCAGTCCAAGAAACATGGGCAGTTTTATGGTGATATTTGTTATTTTTTGTTATAACATTCAATGTGTTAAAAACCTTAAAATGCTTGCAAACACTAACAGATATCAATTATTACTGATTTTCCTCTATGGTAAATGGGAAGGAACAATGCCTATCATAGAAACTGTCTGGATATAAAAACTGATGACCACACAGTTGCAAGTCTTAGCCGTAATTTCCTTTTTGCTAGGAGTGCTTGAGTTCTTTCTGAAATCCTGTTGCCAAGAGCAGACCTTCATCTGGTTAATTTGCAAGAGCATCTGTCCTAAAAGCTCAAAGCACTGAAAGCTAGAAAAGTCTGGACTGCATTTTTGAGGGCTGATGATAATGTGTGATGAAAGTGTAATAAAAAGCTTCAGATGTAAATAACTCAGTATATAATTCACTTCCATCTACAGTAGCAGCACCTTTCCCTAACTCTTTGCCTGCTTCTTCCTCCTTTGCCATCCACCCACTTATGACACGAACCTATCCCTCTGCCAACACGACTGAGATGTCTTTTGCAATGGCAATACCATTAGCTTCTGTCTTTATTATTGACAATGCCTTCTCCAGACAAATGATAGATGCAGTTTTAGGCATAGCAAGAAATAGTGAGACATGGACTATACCTAGAGTTTAAAGTCTGTTTAGGCCTCTCAAGAGGTAAGAAAAACAAATGTAGTATGAATCATGTTTTACCAGTAAGTACTGAAAATGACCAAGATGCTACCAGAGAAAGTTTGCTGTAGAGCTATGAAAAATCCTTTACATCATTTGAATCTCAGTCCAGCACTTTGACTGACTCTGTGCTTGCTTCATTAGAGGGTTTTGCAGGGAGAAGGATCTTGAAGTGAGAAGGAGGGTAGCATGGAAGAGGACATTTTGCATTGCTTTTTGGGCCCTAAGCTAAGGTAATTTACAACAGCATTACCTAACCAGAATTTTTTGTGATTTGGGCTTTTTTTGTCGTTGTTGTTCAGGGAACTTTGCACAGGAGTACATACAAAGAATAAGAAGATATGAAAGATAGTACTCGAGGAAATGTAAAGGTATACAGCAGCCAGTCACAGCCCTAAGAGTTCCTTTGAACACGATAGCTCAGTAACAGACTAGGTTCTATTCATTGCAAAACACATCTCATGTATACGAACAGATGGAGAGGGTTTTTTTAAAAAAGCCACAGTGATTTGGGCATCTCAAACATTTTTCATACTTAGGATGACCCCAATGCAGTGGCACAGGTTCACATTCTAGACGTGGTTGCATTTGGAATAAGTCTTTGTTTCTAAGGTACACAGAAGCAGATGTGCAGACATAAATATAAATAAAACTACCTACCTCAAGGAAAAAAGATCTTGTCATTAAATCACAAGGCCAAGAGTCAGAAACTCCGCTTTTACTTCCACTTAATCTGACACTTCAGCATCTCTAAATAAATGGACCACATTCATAGAATCATAGAATGGTTAGGGTTGGAAAAGACCCTAGGTTCATTTAGTTCCAACCCCCCTGCCATGGGCAGGGATGCCTCACTCTAGACCATGTAACGCAAGGCTCTGTCCAACCTGGCCTTGAACACCATCAGGGATGGAGCATTTACCACCCCTTTGGGCAACCCATTCCAGTGCCTCACCACCCTCACAATAAAGAGCTTCTTCCTTATATCTAACCTGAACTTTCCCTGTTTAAGTTTGAACCTGTTACCCCTTTCCTATCACTACCGTCCCTAATGAAGAATCCGTCCCCAGAATTCTTGTAGGCCCCCTTCAGATACTGGAAGGCTGCTATGAGGTCTCCATGCAGCCTTCTCTTCTCCAGGCTGAACAGCTGTCTTTAGACTTCCAGTATTTAAAATACAGCTTCTGGAAATGGTACTTTCATTGTGCTTCATTTTCTTCCTTGATTAGCCAAAAAATTAATGGGAAGAAGGGGAGGGATGACTTCAAGTTTGTTTCCTTGTTTAAAGAACTGATTTCCATTGTTCTAGGAAGGTTCACATGACCTTTGGTCATTGCAGTCATTCTGGAGACAAAACACGTAATTGAATTTGTGTCCTCAGCTTAGCAAAATGGCTTTACATCAAAAACTTTTCAAAACACAACCTACTTCTAAGTATACTAGCAATAACATCCATGTATAGAATTTAAAATATATTTTAAACTGTAAGAATTAAACCTGCCAGTTAAGATGAAAGCTATCAATGATAGCTTGAGTTCTTAATATTTCTATAGAATACATGACATCCAAAATGTGAAGACTATATATTTACTTTCAAACTCATTCTCTATTGTCACCTAGACTGCCCAATGTAGCACCTGACTTCTAGCACCAGTTTTACATAACATGTTCTGAAATGTTTAGCAGACTTAAGTAGGTGCTGAAAGCCAGGTGAAATCAAAGCACCACTGAACCTTGTGCTAAGCAGCAGTCCTTCCACAAGAAAGGCAGAAGGCAGGGAAGTCTAACTGGGAACACTGAGGGAGAGCAACACTATGATTAGCAGACTCAGATGACTGGCACAAAAGACCAGAGAGAATCCAAGAAAGCATAAGGAAGGAGAATAACAAATACAGGGTAATATACGCTGACCACTATATATTTAACAAAATCCCAAATGCTAGAATGAAAAGCAGAAGCAGTGGGGAAACAATAATTTCTACCCTACTCACTGGACACTGTAAAAATAGGAGAGCTTGACTGAGGAAGAGATTTCTTCAGAAGTAAATCTTCAAATGTACTAAATCAGATTGTCAGCCAATATAAGTCAATGCAGTGGAGCTCCATGCACACACAAAACCCTCAAACCACAACAAATAGCCTACTCCAAGCACTTTCCCAACCCCATTTTAGATTATGAACTCCTCAGATCCATTCCAAAATCTTGTCTGTCTGAGCAATTTCATTATGAGGATACATGGGTGTAACTTCCAGGTGCCCCATGCACTCTGTCAGTGTTAAGATTGCCATTCAAGACAGCTTAAAAACTAGGAAAACATAACAGCAGCAGCAGCTTTGGTCAGGAAAACAAAAACCTATAAAAATAAATGCCGACTTTCCTGCATTTGGATTCATAGCTAAAGAACCATCCTAATTTTCTGTGTAACACACTTTTCATATGTTTCAATTTTAGAAAAAGTTTTATTAAGTTACAGAAGAACTTTGAATTTTTAAAATGGAATCTGCTTTTCAAAACCAAAAATCTACTCTTGGTTTAATACTCTAGAATACATCTGTGCATTTATGAATATCATGAAGGTAGACATCACATTACCAGGGAGGATAACTTCACAGTATGAAACGCTAATTTAAACATGCACTAAAAAGTAATTAGATCTAAAATTACTTGCACTGGTTTACAATTTGCATACTGAAGTGAAATGCAATGTTTTTGCCTTATTAATGATAGAAACATTTTGGCCAAAAGCTGCAAAAGTTCTTATTCATCATGTATGCTCAAGACAACAATCCAAAGTGAGGTGAACCTGAAATTTTTGCAAGTACCATATGTATTCCTTCTGTCAGGTGGGTGCCTCATCTTGCTATATGTAAAATCCAGTTCACAGGTGTTGGTCTTTCATGTGTACTGCAGCAGTTTTATAAATGGGTTTCTACTTCATGATCGTTTTGTTGGAAGTAGAGGGGGCTGTCATGTAACATTACTGGTCAATTTTCAATGACAATCCATATAGGTGACAACAATATCTTTTAAAGACAAGAATGTAGGTTTTAGTGCTTAGCTTTAATGTGTCTTTATTGTTTTAATATACCAGACTCATCTTTACATGTAAAAATAATATCTTTGCTTGCTTGGGAGCTGAGAATGCAAAAAGATAGCTGAACATTCAGGTCCCTGCATTGCCTGAGCAGACGTCAGTTTTGGGAAAGCAACTGAATGTTCGTATTCCCCTGCAAGAGCTTTAGGCAACTGAATATTAAAATCCACTCCTAAAATGAAACAGATCTGCTAATTATGTGAAAAGAGTTACTAAAAATATAGGAAAGAAGACAAGTGATAAGTCCAAAATGTGTTCAGTAGATAAGCAATTGTTCAATTCTTCTGCCCTTAGCAATTTGAAGAAGCATTTAATGCTGAGATGGAGTATCAGAGGTGGTCAGGTAGAAGAGAGATAAACTTGAAGTTAATTAGAAAACATGTTTCACATTACTCATCCACTCTCTAGTAACAGCTGTTTTGAGATATTGCTATAGGGATGATCCCACTGCAATACTGGCTTTTGAATGCCTTCCAAACCCTGTAAAATGCATTAATCTGTGACATTCATATGAATAGCACAGACAAATTACTTTCTCCTCTTCGTTCTGATTCATTATCTTTGATGTGCATAGCCTATGCCAAATAGCTATCCATGATACTTTGCTTATGATGTGATTTAAGATATTTATTTTAAATTATTTGGTCTATTTGGGGGCTTCAGCTAATGAAAAAAACAACCTTACTATATAAGAAAAAAAATAACTGGCTTCAATACTCCTTCAGGAGCCCCAGATTTGGAGGTCTTTGTTAAGCTAGTTGTTGGAATAAAAAAGACAGGGGTGGGAAGGAAAAGGGAGGAAAGATGTTTTTCTGAAGTACTGCAAAATCTGCTACCATAGGCAATCTATACAAAAGTCAGAGGAGGAGAAAATACTGCATGTTGCATGTCATAATGGAGATAGATTTGTAGGAAGGGGCAGGAGAACTGCAGCAGGCAGCCTGGATGCACAATTCCAGAGCCCAGCCAGAGGCTATCCTGCCTCCTTTGTTTTTTCTTACATTGATTAAATGTAATTAATAAAAAAGAGGCTCTTCTGACTATCCTGAAGATGCAATATGAACAGTAGCAGCTGCTTGGATTGGGGGACAAGAGGGAATGGCACCACAGATGGATCCTGCTGCTTTACAATAGCTAGGATGCTCTCAGAGCTTTTTCAAAAACATGGCCAACCCCAGCGTCCCCACAGCACATTGCTATAGCTCTGCTAAAAGGGGATGCTTGAAATCCCCTGTTAATGTAAACTTTTCCTCTAAGGATATTAGTGAGCTCTGCCATGCCACCCCAGTAGGGCTGGGAAAGGGGACAGAAATTAAGTGTGCTCAGTCCCATCCAAAAGGACGAGGACACGCAGTCTGCCTCAGAGGCCGCTAATGTGAGCTCTGGGTTTTGGCTTCCCACAGCACAGCACTGAAACCTTTACTCTTTGGGAAAGGCTTAGAAAAGCTGAGAAAGGTCATTGGCCATATTTTAGAAGCAAGAACCATCTCCTAATAAGCAAAGGTATAAGGAGTTGAGAAGAAAAGAGGACTGCGATAAGGAAGGGCCTGGAGAAAGACAAGGGAATAGCAAGCGCAGAGGGAGCTCTCAGAAGTTTCAGAGCCCCAGGGCTCCTGGCTCTTGTTCCTTATTTTCTTCATCCTTCTAAAGCAACCATACTGGCCTGGCTGTAATTTGGATACTAATTTTTTCTCCTCCCTGCAACAGATTACTGCCATCACAGCTACATGGGCGAGTACTTCATAAAAACAAATAAATCAGTGACCTGAAGCCATATTCAGCACAGAGTCCCCAGCCTTGCTACCAATTTTTAAAACAGAAAGATTTGATCCAAAAGCCCAAATGGCTTTGGATCATACTCTAAGCCTGCAGCATATCTTATGTCGTTGGCATTTTGAAATGGCATGTGAGGGGCAAGGCTTCCAACTGCCCTGGATCAAAACTCAAACAAATGGCAGAAAGGGAAGGGGGAGCCCAGGACAGGAAAATCTGACAGATGCAAGCCTGTTGGGAGTGCTGTTCTCCATGGACACAGCCAAGGGGACAGGAAAGAAGGATGCATGAGCAGGGGGTGGGGGACAGGGACGACACGCTGACATTAAAAATACAAATAGTTGTGTTGAATACTGTGTACAAGGCTTAAAAATAAGTGTTTGCTGCTGACAGGGGGGTCGACGGTTTTGTTGTGGCTTTTTTTTCCTTTGTTAAGTGCATACATCACATTACCCTGAGCTGACAACTCCAGTCAACCGTTATGGCAGAGCGGCAACCCTGCAGATCCCCTTCTGTGTATTCTGCTTGCCTGGGCACCCTGACACTTCCTTCGTGACAGCTCTGGAGACCTAAGGACACGCTCTCCTACTGCACACACAAACTCCCAGTCATGCTGATCATCAGCTACCCAGGCAAAATGAGCTCACCATCACCACCACCACCTTTTTTTTTTTTTAATGTCCACAGCAAGTGTCCTTTCATGGGAAACTGGAATTCCGTGTTGGTAAATAGCTCACTTCCACTACGTGCTGTAGAGGATGTCTGATATTTCTATCTGTTCATGCTATTCCTTCCCCAGTTTTCTCACAGAACCTTTAGAAAATGGCATCCAAGCAGTAGCTGTTCATAGTCTGACACAGAAGGCAAGTGCAGCTATAGAGGAATAAAATTCATGACTGGCTTCTCAGATTACATTCCAGTCATTATTTCAAAACACCTGAATGCATCCATTTGCATTTTGTAAAGTTATATCCAGTCAGATTTTGTGAGGAATCTTCAGAAATCACATGCCCCATCCCATTTAGGTGGGAAGACTTCTGGGTTCCTAATCCACTTTGGTTCACTTACAAAAATCCCAGCTCCTGCAGCTAACACCCTCAAATCTTTTATTCTATTTCTGGGGCTGTCACCACCTGTAAATTTGGACAAAGCCAGAATTTTCTGAATGACTCATCCCTAACAACAGGGAGCAGCAAAAACTCAACTTCCATTGCAGGAGAAAAGCTAACAGTACCCCCTAGTGTTCTGGGTGCAATCTTAAAACCTGGCCATACTATGAAACCAGAGACAAGCTCATTTTAGAATATGGCCGTTAGTTGTTTGGCATCTGTCATTTGCCTCTGGACACTTGTTGCAATGTGATTATGTGAACATGTCTCCAAACTATCATTTACATCACAGCTTGCAAGTGAAGTCATTACTAACCAACTTTATGACTTAAATATACTCAAGTGGATTTATACCAGTGAACCCTTCTTTGCATGTGCAGTGGGTTAAAGGTGCCCCCAGTTACCTAGAGCTGTTCAGATGCAAAAGTCTTTAGGGTTTTGATAACTCAAGAGCTTCTGATGCTCTATGGATCTGTGTCTTAATTAATCTGTCAAGTGTTTCAATATCCATGGAGAGAAGGTGCAGTATAATGTAAGAAATTGTTATTTATAACTCTCCCTCCTTTCTTCACAAAAAGCCACATTACCTCACATTAAATCCTGTTTTAATGACAGTAAAGTTAAAAAATAAGAAGTATAATTTCTGTTAACTGAAACCATTCCAGACATCCAAGTTTCTTGTCCTGCTAGGTAAGAAGACCAGCAGGTTCTCCCATTAACCTCCTGCTGAAGGAGCACAGCATATCTTTTCACTTTTCTAGGGCTTCTCTTCCACCTAGTCCTTCTAGAGATGTTCTTCCTGTCAGGGTTTGTCACCATGTGCATTTACTAAGTAGTAGTAGTTATTTTGTCAATAACAACGGAAATTTGCTGTTGTTGTTAGCAATAGTCTTAATACACTTTGTCTTCATTGCTTTCTGGATAATAACAACTGAGGGCAAGTTTCATTTACATCCAGGAAGGCACATGGGCAGTGCAGCACTTAACAGTATGTATGTAGGTGATAACATGCTTGAGTAGCCTTGCCAATAGAGTAGTTGCAGTAGCCCGTCCATCAAGACTTAAGTTCTAGCAGATGATGCAAATTTAATGATGAAAAATAAAAGCTTAAAATGCCGGCTAGTAGCAGCAGCTTAAAGTGGGGAAAAAGTCATGAAAGCCTGTCACCTAAGCATCTTACACTAGAAAAAATATCTTCCTGGAGCAAGGCAAGCACATTAATAATGCAGCAGTGCTAGCTGAGGAAAATGGCTGGTTTGAAAAAGCAATTCCAACTGTAAGGGTCCAGGAAATGGAATCTCAACAGGATAAGCAACACTTACAAGCTCCTGCTAAGATGACTCTTTTAGCAAGCCAGAAAATAACTTACAAACAGGTCACAGTTTACACTCCGGCAGCACAGTTAATACATGTTCCAAGTGCCCAATCTGGAGGGAGAAACACTGTAATTATAAAGACAGTGCAACTTGTGCAGGCCAGGCCACAAAATGCCTGTTGTGGGTCTTTCAAAGCATCTTCCAGTTTCACAGGTCATTACATTAATACAAAGTTCAGAGTGGTTTTTATTGCAAACTCTGCAAGGCACACAGATTTGTGACTTTCTGCAATGTTTTTGGGATGTTTACTTTCTCTGAGAGCCTGTTTTTCTATTTTCCTGTGATTTTAGCTGGACCAGAGATGTTTTACTCTTAACAGGTTTTCTGTGCTTAGACTCTAAGTGCAGCTCTGTGGTGTTAAAACCAGGAACTAAAATGAAATGCAAGGCTGTCTGAAGCAACAGAATATAAACTGGATTCTCTTGTTTTTCGCTTAATCCAGGGTTCAGTGTTTCCTTCACTTGTTTCTTTTTCCTGATTTGTTACATAAGGTAATATCCAGCAATCTCAGAACAAATTGTAAGGACCAGTTTGTCACCACTCACTTAAAACCATGTAAATTGCTTTGAGCTTAGGAAGCACCAAGATGCTCAGCAGCTTCTCTGCTGTGATACCAAATTAGATCCTTATATTTGTCTTGCCAATATGTAAAGATGCAGTAAAGATGCAGAAAGGATGAAAGCTCTGTTGTTATTGCTGTTTGGTTTTGTTGTCGGTTGTTTTGACTTAGGTTTCTTGGGTTTTGTGTTTGGGTTTCATTGTTTGTTTTTTACATAGGCTGCCTAAGGATTGTTTTCACCTAACATAACACACAGAAGTTCTTGGAAAAATAAAATCTCTATCCCTAAACATCTGCAAGTAAAACTAACCTCTCCACAGTACATACATGGTCTGCTGCGCATGTCCCCATCACAAACACAGGAAAGTGAAGAGTAAAAGAAGACCCCTGTCCAAAGTTATCAGTGTCAACTTCTTTGCTGTAGATTTCTATAGCAAGCTGGATTTTTTTCACTCCACTGTTTGGCAAGCTTACTTCTCATTTCAATTGGCCTGCTCACTGCTTTATTACACATGAACAGGGTTTGGGCTTTTTTATTTCTAGACACACTATAGCTTAGCAGCAGAGAACTGCTTTTCAAAGAACAACACGAGCATGCTACAGAGGCTGCCAGGTGTACATACCACAATGCTTGAATGTGTCATTGTTTAGAATTACACAGCCCTGAGCAAAACACAATCCAGCCACAGTTTGTTTTCCTGTCAGGAAGCTGAACTGAGAACAAACACAAGATTCACATAAAAAGATAATGCAGCTTTTCTAGCTGTAATAAAAACAAAAAAGCAAATGGGATATGTCCCACCACTTACTTACACTCAAATTCACTTGTGTATACCCACTGCCTCTGAGTACATTCACAGAGAGCCCAGATTTTTCTTCTGCTCCTCTGTCACTGCATAGAAATCACCATTTCAATTCCACACTGATCCCCTCTAGCTTTTAGTCACTTCCATGTCGAATTCTACATTGGTAGAAATTCTGTTGTGGTTTCAAGGAAAATTAAGGAGAAAACATTTTTGTCAAATGGAGTCACACAACAATTTATCCAGTGCAGAACTTCCCACATCACTGCATGACATCAATTTGCTGTGATAGTATCTGCAAATATGCAGGATGCTGGGAGAAGGTGGATGGTGTCAGGCAGAAGGCATTCGAAATGAGAAGTTGCGGATCTGGGGTATTTGGTTGAACTGCTGTGTGGAGAGATGGGGTCCAGGAGGTCTGAGGACTGCTGAAGGGTTGCTCTTTCACTGTCAAACATTCATTTTTGTGCATACAATTGCAGCAGTTCTGGTCCTGTTTCACTGACCCCTCCTCCCCACATCATCACCAATTCCCATTTAACAAGGATTAACAAGGCTACAGCATGCTGGGAAAACATGGGACTTCTGCAGATAACAGCTAGGAAAGTTGACTCGCCACAGACTAGGTGAAAGATCAGTGCAGGCTGTTGTTCTGATGCGTCATTAGTGAAAAAGGATACAAGAGCTCAGGTAGAGCTATTAGGCTTAGATTTTTCTCCTATCTTACTGAGATGCTCGATATACAGGCAAAGTATTAGCTTTGAAGTTTCTGCCTTCTGCTACCTGCTGTCAAATGCCCTAGTTTGGGTAGTGAAAAACTAATGCCAGCTGTAACCTAATAAAGAAAAAAGCTTTGGACTTCACATGCATAACCAACACCTGTCCGAATGACACTATAAACCTGCTGCTGCAGCATTTGTTCTCTCAAGGGTATATAGTTCAACATAAAATGGAGGAAAACAGAGGAAGATACCAGTATCTTTGTTGCACAGACCTACAAACAAATAAAATTCAGTATTTTGAAGCTGAAGCCAACAATGCCAACTTGCTATATGAATTGTGAAGTGGGAATTGGTTAGCATGTACTGCATACGTATCTTTGCTTTAACTCTGCCTCTCTCTTCCCCTGCAAAAGTCAACAACTGCCAACTCCCACCTCCCTCCCACCAGGACCTGGCCACTTTCCTCCATTACTGGCATTACCAAGTCCTGACTGTGCCCAGCAATTTCACCGCCTGCCTCACTGACGCTACTTCTTGGCAGTCCCTCATAAATATGGGACATCATGTTCTGCCCTCAGGAGACCCACAGCATGAGAGTCAGGAACCTATTTTAAAAGGACAGGTATTCCCCTACCATGAAGGGCCAATATTTCTGTCTGGCTATATGCACTTAGTGCATATTCCCTGGCAAAATAAGTCAGTGAAGAAGGGATGAAACCAGGATTCATTTGATGTTCTAGTCCCCAGGCCTGGTAAAACGAAATATTTAACAGATACCCTTCAGAAGTGAGGGATCTGACCAAACTGTTAGGTTTGGGTAGTGATCCTGAAGGATACCTCTGTAATCTCTTTCTAGCCTACCCCAAAGAATGACAAATTGCATTCACTAGCTCTGTACTCGTAGGATACCAAATTACCGTTTTAACAGATCTCCTGCTACATCTGCAGATGCAAGAGCTTTAGCTCTATAGCAGAACACAGGTTAATCCCAAATGCATTGTCCAACCTTTTCGCTTATCACCAGCATGCACCCAATGCATTACACAAAGGTGTCTCTCCATCTCCCCAGAAACATTTTTGGTATCACTTCATCAGCTGCTACAAAATGTAGTAAATTGATTACAAGTGGAAAGAATAAACTTTCCATGCACTGCAAAATCAACATGGCAACAACAAACTGAGACAGAGAAAAGCTATAGACTGAGTTTTTATGAGTGAGTCTGGCTCAATAATGAAAAGTTCACAACTGCTCTAGTGACTGCAGACAGCTTTGAACAGAGGACACTAGCTGCTTCGTGGACATCAGAAGCTGAATTTTCTACACACTGAAACAAGCCACAGAATATCTACTGATTTCAACAGCAGCATTATTTTGGCCTAGGTGGATGTCTTTTGTGCAAGAATAGCAAGTTGCAGCTCAAGTACTGAACTTCAAGGACTCGTACGTAGCTTCTAACTCTGCAAGAAGCTTCTTAATTCAGTCAGGCAAGTCACTTCAGACTAAAGTCACCCCCCCTGGGATGCAATTCTAAATATTATATACTTATAAATTGCAAAAGTAATGATATACATGGGTTTCTTATTTCCCCAACTGAATAGAAATAAAAGCAAGCACTCCTCAAATTGTCTTTGTGTTTCTAGTCCTGCGCAATGAGCAGACAAATTCCACAATGCTTTTTCTTTGGCATTTTTGGTTGGAAGAAATTACTTCCCAGGCTGGGGAAAAAAAAGTGCACACTGTTTTGTAAATATAACCCTCTATGACAAAGAAGTCTATTATGAATATCTTGATGCCCAAGTTAAAAAGACAGCCTGCCAAGAAAATGGTGATCATCCAGTTTTCAAAGTCTTTAACTATTTCCATAATTTCAATATTCTGAACACCAGCAAAACTTGAATTTTCCCAGAATGAAGCCAGTGAGCAGACTCACCAATGCAGCATATGCACACACAGTTTGTCCTTGCTCTCCCACCAGTCTCATCACTCACTAATAGCTACTTGGGAATTGATTTCCTGTGGGGCTAAATTACCTTAATTTGTGATATTCTTGTTATCTTTCCAACCTCCTTTGTTACCATAATTTGGTCTGATGTGGACATTGGGGAGATAAAACATACACACTGTACATAATTTTAAGCCCACAGTTGAGAGCTGCACCCTGAATGCAGCCTTAAACACAATAAAGTGCTTTCCTGAAATCTGCTAGATTTAGAATCATAATGAAGATAAAACCAAAGCTATGCCTTGACCAATTTAATTGGACAGCTATGTTATTTTAAATAAATTACAAGCCTACAAATGAAACTGCAATATGAAGCCTGTATCTTTTACCAATCTCAGCAGTTCTTTAAATAATGAGTCAGGGAAAAATAAGCCAACAAGCCCTATTCTTTTTTGAAGACAAAACATCCTTGAAGGTAGGTAAGAGCGTTCTTGTTCTAATTTAAAACCAGCATGAAATGGACTACAGAACTTTGTTTTCTGAATGGCCCTACATTCAAAACATGGCTAGCAGGCTAAATCTACTAAAGACTGATGTTTGTATTTTCTCTGACTGTCCCATTAAGCTGTACCATTAATACAGCAAATGAGTAGAAGCATCATAAGTCACAGTGCTCTACTATTTAGAAGCTGGCTGGCTTCTGCCCCATTTACTTCTATCTTAACAGAATTTTCAAAGAAACTGACTTAATGAATCATGTTTAGTTATGCCAGAATGCTCACTGACATCATAGTTTAAAAGCAATACCTGCTCTCAAGGGACATTTTGCCATATCTACATTCCACACAAAGTTCTGGGTTGTATTTATTTATTTATTTCCTAGAAGCATATATACTTCACTAGTGAACAAAAACAATTCCATATTTGCAGCTTAATCCTCCCCATCCACAAAAGGAGAATTAATGCTAGCATATCAGTTTTCGTAAATCATTTTGAGATATGCTCATGGGAAAAGCCATTTAACACAGAACTATTCATCTTCACTGCTGATTTCTAGGGAAGAAGGAACAGAATGCTATCTTTTTCTTCTCTCCTTTCCACCTGCTTTTCTCCCCCTGAGGTTAAAAACCTACAAGGTAGTAAAGTGCAAAAAGTTATTAGCTGACACTAAGAGGCCAGTTCTGCAATTTGACTCACCACTATAGAAATAAGTTCCACTGGACTGAGGTTTTTGTGAGCAGATCAGAACGCAACTAATATGTGAGAAAAGATAAAGTAATAGGCCTCATTAATATAAATCAGTATGCACTATTACCAAACTTTGAGACAGTGTCTCAAGTTGGGCTTTTACTTAGGAATCCTGATGCCTCATTACACCTTGCTCCAGGTACAGAAACCAACTGCAAAAGCATGACCTTCACTGTAGGAAAAGGGTCTGTAAGCATCAAATACAGTAGAGTTGCTTCTTCTACATATGCTGTCAATGTGGCCTTACAACTGAAAAACAGATTTCTGGAGAAGATCACTCAATACAAAACCTAACACTGGTCTAAAAAGCTTTCAGGAGTGCTTTATTTTCCAACCACTAAGTTTTTCTATAACTTCAGTATCGTTTGGTTGCATCTGATGTTCTTTTCATGCAAACATATTCCTGTCCTGCACACTTTTTTTTCTTTTAGTTAAAGCAACACCGCCCATCATAATGGATGAAAAAAGCCACTATTTTCTGACATGTGGTGGACAGGCTAACACATTTGAGATTCTACAAAGCATTGATACCAAAACCTATCAGATGCCTTGTGCAGCAGGTTTTTAGCAGACTGAAAATTAAAGTGTCACTTGCAAATAATAAAGGCATAAAACTGACTAATCTAATTCCACAGTGCAAGGAACAACTGGAGCAAGTGAGGGTGTGAAGGGAGAGCCAGCTGCATCCTCACTGGGACATCATGGGGGAGATGACTGAGGATCAGCTCAGGGCATTCCACCAAGTGATGCAGATGCCGTCAGGCACAAACCTGGACACAGGGAGCCTATAGTCCTCTGCAAGTCTCAATGGCATGTTCTAAACGATTATGTGAAATAGAGGTGACAATTTGATTTTAATATGCTTTCTACTTTGATGATCTCTCTTTTCAAGCAGGTTATATCCAAAATAATTATATTTAATTTCCCGTTCTTTTCCCAATGCCACAGAGCACCTGGTTATTTCTAGCCTGACCTTGGTAATTTCTAGGAAAAGAAATATGGCATTTTTTTCTTAGCTGAAAGCTCTGCAAAGATCTCTCTCTGAGCAAGGTGCATAAGAATACAGATTTACCTAGTAAGCTTTACTGGAAAAATGAAAACAAAACAAGCAAACAAATAAGGTTGGGCAGCCAAAGGCAAGCAACCTTTATCATGCTAACAAAGTAATCTGTATCTAGACATCTCCACCATTCTGGAAAGGAAAACCACATCTCATCACACTTCCACCTCTGTGCAGTCCTTGCTCAATGCACAAGACTTAGTGTACTAATGAGCATATACTATTTGGACATTATACGTTGTCAAAGAAAATGTGCCAGGATAGGGAATGATCTCAGCCTTGACCTTATTTTCCTATTTATGACTTGAAAAAATAATAAAAAAAAACAAACAAAAAAGGAGAAAAGGATAGAATAAATAAATAATTAAAGAAATAACATGTCAAATCCTAAGTCAGTTCAGCCTCCTGCTTTTCCGTTCAGTCTTACGCCTATTGCTCTCAAGTAGTATTTAGTTGTTGCCAAGCAGCAGAGAGATAATTAGTGCAATGTCATGTTTCCTTGTTTTCATCACTTGCTCCTTCCCACTTACATGCACACTGCTCCTCAATTCAGCTGTAGAGGATGAAATCCCAGAATAAAGAGAAAGGGAAATTGGCTGCAAGGAACAAAAGAATTGAAAGCACAGTCTTGCAGGCAACCTACAGGAACACCCTCCTTCAAAGCGCTTGCTTTTATTAGTAAAAATCACCCCTTAAGCTTTGGCCACAGAGCACACATTAACACCTCTAGCCAAGCAGCTGGCAGGCTTGGGCTGTGCTGCTAACCCACCTACCAAACCAGCCAGCTGAAAGCTACAACAGGTATTCCCACAGGAGATACAGTCACTGCAGCACTGGTGAAGCTCCTGTTGAGGGCAATTTAGAAAATTTAATATTTGTGCTGCAGTGCGCATAGGACAAAAAGCTGTCAGAAAAAACTAACAGCAGCTTCTGTCAATTCATTTGCTAGAATGAAAGAGATGCCTTATTTTAAAGCTACTCATTATATCCTATTTAGACATGCCACCTTCTCCCCATTTCGTATTTCATTGCTTCCTCACAATAGATATATTTTTCAGAGTGGTGGAGGGCAAAAAGATTTTGTCTTCCAAAATACAGACTAGCACCAGCACTCCTTTTTAAACCCAGCGATACATGTCCCTGGTATTGTAAGAAGAATTTACTGCCTTTTCAGAAGGCTCCAGTCTATTTCTGTATATGAAGTAGCAGAAGGACCTAAGAGCAAATACTCCTCCCGTTTCACACACACACACAGATGGGAAAGGGATCCCAGAATGCAGAAGCTGTCTCCACATACAAATCAAATAGAGAATGGGTTTAGAGGGTCAAAATAAGGCAGCCATGGGAATGCCAAGCAGAGACTGACTGCACTGGAGAGTGAGATCATCTAGTTACAGCACAGCAAAGAAGGTGGTTTTCCAGCTCCTATAGTCACCATCCTGTACCATTAGCCAATAGGTTCTAGTTCTGTGTGTTGTTTTTGACCCCTAGCACTTTTCCCAAATGCTAGAAAGGTGTGACAAACCAGAGGCTTTATCTGAATTTCTGCTTACAAGACTGTGGCTAAAAGGTCAGCCCAACACCAATTCATAACTCAGAAAAATCAACAGCTATGAAACTCATTGTGTTAGGAGTGGAAGGAAACTCCAGTGCTGCCTTTCAGGGGCAGATCAGCAGTTACCCTCTCTTTTTCATAATTCCTGACATAGCATATTCCACTACATGAGCCTTTTTGGAAAAATACAAAGGCATGTGTAAACAAAGTAACACCTCTCTGTTCTCTGCTTCCCCATGTTCGACCCAATTACCTTCTATTTCAGCTCTAGCCTTAATGACCACATCACGTCCAGAGTCCCTGGCCCACAGAATTAATGAAACCAGGCCACTTCCCAAACATCTCCCAAGTAACAATGCCAGTTGGCATTTCAAAGCTTAGAGTAGAAAGTTCAGCCATATGGCTACCATTAAACCTAAATGAGAGCTGGGAAGAGAAATCCTCTAGTCAACGTTGAAAATACTTTATCCCAGAGAGCAAGTCAGAAATTCAAGTCCACTTACAAGAGCATGACACTGTAATAAACACACTGCATGATACTGCTTGCATTCATGAGCCACTGAATCAGCTTAGATATTCTTTATGTTCAGGCAGCTCAGCTATCTTGATACAGTTCCCTGTCTGGCAAGTGATGCGGAGGGCTGTGTAAGTGCAGCGTATCTGTCAGTTGAATCAGACAAGAACATCTTGTACTTGAGCTGCTTGTTGAGTAGGTTTGAAAGGCAGACAAACCGGCAGACTAATTAGATTTTTTAAACTGTGGTATTGAAAAGTAAAATCCTTATAACATGCTATCAATTTAAACATGTCTGTGCATGATAACAAATTATCAATAACAACAATAACATTTAAGCTTCAACTGAATACCAGGGAAAGTTTTAATATTCAAATTAAAAATATTCCAATCTAAACTGAGCTTTGAAAGGATCCCAGCATTCCCCATCCTTATTTTTTAGGCAACCGTCACTAAAACCAAAAGATACCTTTGCAGCCTGGAATAACTGAAACTAAGACTGAACCAAGTCAATATATCCATTTCTGTTAAGAAACTGACTAAAGAGGTTAAAAAGGAGTTTGCAATGATCTGAAAGACACTTTGACCTTGGAGGGAAAAGCTAAGCAAAAAAACCCCAAACATCTTGTAAATATAAATAATGGGATGAAAGAGCATGATAAGCCTCATCTGTTACAATCCCCTGAACAACCCTGGAAAGGCCTCCCAGTTGCAGCAGGATGTACAGGATATACCCTTTGGAGTTTCTCACTTCCAAGATTTCTAAGAATGATGTCTCATCTGAGATGCCAAAACCCTAGGATTAAATCAACACTTATTACCAGATTTGCTCATCTAATGGGAGTTGATGCACATGAAGAATGAATAGGATTTTCTGAGCAAGAATGACTCATGCTAGTGGTCATTACACAAGAACACCAAGAGAACCGTAATGACATGCTCATGAGCAAGCACATGTTGGTCAGAGAAAATAAGCCAAGCACCTTCAAAATCCAATGGCTGTGTTAAATCCCATGACATTTGCCTAAATATCTATGGGGTTTTAACGGCAGGTTCTTAGCCTTGCCAGTCTGTCAGCATTGCTGACACCACTCCTCAAAATAAACAGATCTGAGGGAACCTTCTACAACTCATCTTTTCAGTAATTCAGAATTTTACTTGGTTTTAGACTGTAAGATTTGGCATAACTATTGAAACAACATAGCTATAAACACAAGAAATTAATGCAGCAGACACTGCTTATATCCGAAGAGCTAGATTTTGCTTGCCTCCTAGTGCTATGCCCACTGCATGGCCCTGAATGAGTCATATGTGCAGGGGAAATACCTCAAAATTAGCAGATTAGGAACGGCAGATCATAGAGATTTGGACATAATGTCATGGCTACACTCCTTCCAGATCCAAGCTGTCTATGCTCATGCAGCTCTGATAACCTTGGACTGCATATCCCAGCACAGCCTCCTTCCAGAGTCAAGCAGCTCAGAATCTCAGCATACTGCTCCATTTGGACAAAATTGTGTTCTCCTATACTTTCCCTTGTGCACATAAGCCAGTGGCGAAGTCTGCAGAGTGGGGAGTACAGACGGGGGAGAGGAAAGCAAAGGCATGTAGTGCTGGTGCACCCACCCAAGCTAGCAGTGACACCAGAGGCAGGATCACAAGGACAGGTCCTGGCCTTCACTGCACATGCATATCAGGACACAAGTGTGTTAACCTATTGCATAACTTACACTGAATTATGCAATCCTTCAGTGCTCATTAACGAGCAGAGGCTCCCACAAATAATAATCAAAAACAAGCTCATAAGGGGAAATCCTGAATAAACATGACCTGTTTTAATAATAGGCAAACCATGGTTTTGGGCCAAGAAATCCCGCATATTATCCCAGGAATAAAAGTTACTGAGCTATAAATAGAAACAAGTCCACTACTAGTATTAGAGAAGACAAACCTAGGAATACGCTTGTTTGCATAAGTTGTAGTTAATCTTATTGGGTAAGACTACAAATGTCCTAATTTGTTTTTAAAAGTAAAATCAATTGTAAATTTATTTATACCAATTTACCTGCCTGCCTGTTCTACATCACTGGGCCTGTACTGATTGAGATGGAACTCATTCCAAATTGTATTGATTTAATTCATTAGCAAATTTTTAGCAAAACATTATTTTGTGATTTCAGGACAGAAGTACAGAAAACTCCATTTAGAGACTGCAGGACTGAAGCAGGAGGTATTGGGAGGGGACTAGGATTTCTCCAATGAATAAGACTTAAACCCAGCAATAATATGAATAACATGTTTCAGATAGAAAAAAATATTTTCTAAACAATAGATAAGAAAAACTAGGAGCAGGGAAAGCCTAGATACATTGATAAGGGTAAAAAATCCAGTTGGTGAAATAAAAATGGGGTGAATAATTCATAAATAGTAGAGTGCATTGGTCGTTTTAACAGACATTTTGATTTATGGATTTAAGTGCCTAAAATAGCTCAACAATTTATAAAGCATTTTAAAATCAACAGATCATGAGTAGATTTGTCTGGCTTTACAGCAAGGCAGTCGAGCTGCATCTGTTACCTTGGTAACTGAAGGTACCTCAGTTACCATGGCTACGGCTCCTTTAAAATACGGTTGGCAATTCCTCACGCCCCAACTTTTGTGACTATTTTGAAGAGGGGGAAAAAAATCCTAGTACTATGTAAACACCTGCATTGAGACAAAAGGTCTGTAAAATGCAAATTTTCTCAGCCCACAAGGCCAGGTTAAGAATAAGCTAATTTTTCTGTTGCAAATCTTCAGCTCTCAGAGAGACTATGTCATGAAGAACTTGATCATCAGACACCTAGCACAACAGTTCACATCAAAAACCAGCTCTACTGCTCACTGGGAGAAAGTGCATAAATGGACTCCTACCACACTGCAATTTCTCTGTGTATCAAGGTTCCCCATGACAGGGCAGCTTCCTGGATTGATTAATGAAACATAGGGGAATGGGGGAAAGATATGCTGGGTTCTTGTTTCTGAGGCAAAGGAGGTGGCAACAGGAGTGCATTCATGTTCACCGACTCCAGTCAGTACCAAAGATGATTTTCCTATACAATCCAGAAGGGACAGCTTTATGCAGGGAACAATTTACTGCACTCAAATTGGTGTGCTCCGAATTATCCTGAGGTTGGAGGAGCATTTATGTTGCCAAGTTGCAAGTAAGGTGTTTATGGAAGTTGTTTGCACCTAATACGCCAAGACGAGAAAAGGGCTTTTCCACCTTTCTGGAAAATTGTGCACCTTTCCCAAAGCGCAGGGCATTAAAGGAAGACATCACAAAGGGAAGCTTCCTCTTTCTCTTCATTGAGGTTATACTGCAAGTTATATATATATATAAATATATATATATATATAAAAATACTTCAAGCCCTGATGGAGAAATAAACAAACATTTTTAAAAAAAAAATCACAAACTTTGATTTTGGCACCTTTTAATTATCCAACTAGCTCTATGCTTTAAGATAATCTTTAACATTTTCTGCCTGGGAAGCAGTTTCTTGTGCTCTCCTAGACGTTCACTCACACATTGTCCATGCCCTAAGCAGGCCTGTGGCAACACACAATTGCCACAAACCACTCAAGAACCAGAAAAGGAATGGGTGAAAACAACCCCTCTGGGGTGAATGCTATTTTCCATCCATGCCAGCTAACAGAATATCTTGCTTGAATGCAAGTTCCAGCTTTCTCCTCTGTTGACTTCACACCTAGGACCCTCTCCCCCACTTCTTTGTTTCCTGTAGCTGACTGTATTTACCTTACTACCCACAAGTCTGTGAATTACTTTTTTCAAACAAGTCAGCATTCCAGACCACTCCTTGTTTTCGAAGACCTTATTTCTAAATAGAATTTTGTATGTAATAGTTTGCCCAAGCCCTTCTTTAAGTAAAGAAAGGCATGCTACAGAAAGGACATGGGACAGCAGGCTGTCTCACATTCAAGAGAGAAAATAAAACTCATCCATATGTTCCCAGAGAAAAATTATATTCTTGGAATCAATGCATGTCCAATGTCAGTTCATTTCACCCATTTTCTCTTAATTTTTAATGCAGTTTTGTGCCTATTGTAGAGAAGAAACAATAGGGAGGAATTGCTAGGGAATTCTAGAGAAGAATTCCAAAAGTGATTAGTGATTTCTGGTGATTCAAAGTTAATGAGTCTCCAACCCAAAATCTCCTTACAGGCCAGATTTTTATAAGCTTTATTTTTATATGTCTGATCCTGTTAAAACATAAGATAAGAAATCATAGTGTTAAGGAATTCAGAGTCTCATGACAAACTACTGAAGTCACTAGAAAGGGTAGTGGAAAAGTTCTCACCCTTCTCTAACCCAGAGTGGCCATTTCTAGAGGTACTGGTGTAGTAGAGTTGCACAAGAAGAACAAACTTCTGAGAGCCTACATAAATCTACAGCGCTGCCTCCCATCCTTTATACCCCCACCCTCCACGTTTGCTACATGTTGGGACTCATTGCACTGCAAGGTTAAAAGGAAAAGCATGGCTGAAAGACTGAGCTGGAATTTCTCTACCGGATGGCTTCGATCTCTGCAAACACAAGTTCTGGGGGACTGTATCTTGGCTGCCAGACACAGTATCCTAAAAACAGCTCAGCACTCAGAATCTGACAGTCTTATCCATCCTTGTGGAAGTCTGGTTATTAAGACACGTTTTGAACGATAGCTCCTAATTTAGCCCTAGTCTAAGACCTCGATACCTGTAGTTGTGTAGTCAAAGTTAAAACAACACACTTGAGAAACAAAGGCTCTAACATTTCAGCCTCACAATCACCTCATCTATGGAATAGTATCTACTTGTTTTGCCTTACAAAACAGCTGCAGAAACTGATACCTATATGCCAACATTTCAACAGCACTTTCAAGGCATAAAGAGCTTCACACTGTTAAACGCCATGCAATATTTCAGGTTCTTTGCAGTGCAGGTAGCTGAATAATATTCAAATAAAGCTACTTCAAACAAAGGATATTTCCTTTATATTGGAGGATAGAAGCCAGAAACTAAGTTGGCTCCTCAGCCATGGTTCACATCATACCTTTATGTGCACTAGAATAAACTAGAGAAATGCAAATACAGCACAAATAGTGCTGTATTTGGTACAGCCAGAATACAGCAAACAATAAAAGATGAGAGGATCCTATTATCCCACAAGATGTTGAGTGTACTGCAGGATGCAAGCTAAACACAGTTGCATAATATTGCTTGTGAACCTCTTAAATATTGTAAATTGCTTTCATCTTATGTAGAAAACAATTTTCCTCTAGGTTTAAGCTATGACTTACCTTGGCTCCCTTTCCTTCCATCTTTCTTTTAACCTTGACTGCATGAGAGGTTGTTTTTGTAAGTATTTGCTTGTTGTTTATGCACCTCACTGTAGATGTTTGAAAGTCTCCTTGTCTCAGTAGTGCTGAGCCTTTTACAGCCCCAGCTAAGAGGGGTTAACAGAGAGAGATAGTGCAGCTGCCCACCACCAGATGGGATAGTAGCTCTCCCAGTAGCTACCTGCAAAGGGCTGTAGGAGCACTTTTGAACTGCTGTGAGCAAGATGACAATGCTGTGCAACCAGCCCTGCAGCAGTACTCCTGGAAATCCAATCTCTGCAAGACCTTCACAGTTGCTAACATCAACCTGTTTTATTGGAGAGGTGGTCACTACATAACTGATAGAGGGATAGTATCACAGCTGCTCTATGTGACTCATTAATTTAGCCTTAAAAACGTAACAATGAGGACAGTTTTTTTCAATTGCTCTCCTGCATGTGAGCACAGAGGTTTTGCCTGTCTGTAAGTACGCACCAGTGTGGCTAGATTGGGTACAGTGAACATACACAGTAGGAGAAAATATTTCACCAGGGAAAGGATGATCCCTCCCCTTTAAATCAGGATAGCACTGTCAGTGAGGGGAATGGGAACATGCACTAACTACCCTATTGTGAATATTATGATAGGTGCTCATGGGATGGCAGGTGCCCTCCTAAATTTTTGTTGGAGCTGTCCTGTCTCTTCCTGAGGTTTTCTATGGTCACAGTGTGCCTTGTAATTACTTGAAGTCCCAAACAGGCATATGATTTGCCACAGTATTTCAGAGATAACTTCATGGACAAAGAAAGAACTAACTAGAGCCTCTTTGCCAAGCCCAAAGTGATTCTTTTTATGTACGCAAATTCAAACTCTGGAAGGCATTTTTGAAATGAAAAATACCGCCTAAGTTAAAGAGTTACTCGAACATTCTGGAAAATAGGAAATCTAACTAGTGTTAGCAAACTCCATAGCAAAAGGACATTTTTCTTATTTTTCATATATGGGAGCAATAATTCTTAAAGATATAGACAGCATTCAAAGAGATTAAAGAGACAGTCTAGGATAGTTAAAACAGACAAAGGTGCTCACTATTGAGAAAAAAATAGCTTTCCCTAAATATTACATTTACAGCCAGGCATCCCCACAGTCCTTGAGACAAGTATTAGATACCTAATATATAAACATGTGTGTATTTCTAAGTGTAATTTGGCATATTATAGGTTTTATATAAGTTATATACTAGTATGATGTATTATTGTACCTGTATTATAAATGTTATGCAGGACATTGTATGTAACATATATACCATGTAGTATTGTAATAGAGTATAGTATAACTAGTATGCATGCAAATATATATGTGTGTTTAGAATTTATATCTTAATCTTATTCTATGCATACATATATACAAAAAGATTATTTTTATTCTACCATCAGTGACACACATCTTCATATACACTTAGGATTTTATTACTGAGTGGAAATTTGCAGCCACTCTACCACAGCAAGTGAATTATGAAACTCTTCAGCTGCTTGTGGGGACTAGCACTGGGGAAGTATTCTATATTTTGGGGCATTACCATGAATATATACATTACCATTCCTCGATCCTGTGCTGCAAGCAACATAACACCTTCCTGAGAACTTGCTCTTGATGAAAAACAGTCAGCACTCACTGGGTCCAGTACCTTCAATCTTGTTGGTCTAAGATAATATAGGATATATGACAAAGACTATTTCAGAAGTTGCCTCAAAAAAGCTATCAACACAGTTTTCTAAGTTATTTTGTCACTAATTTGTGTATCTAAAATGGCTTATAGCCAGTCAAAACTGAGTACTGGCAAATATTGTTGTCAGTAGAGATTTTGTATGAGTGAAGATGCTACCATCCAGTGCATTATCCTTGCACAAATTAATCTCTGCAATAGACTCTGCCTAACCGGGAATGAAAACATTTTTTGCTTTCCCAAATATTTTCTCATATGCTGCAATAGTTGTTGGAGTTTCTTAATGTTTTATAACAAATGAATAAAGTGATAGGACCAGATAATTTAGATATTTGGTATTTAGGTTTTGTAGAACAAAGGAACAAAATATGTCAATATTTTTTTACATATTTAGGCTATCTAGGAGCTTAATAGGTCTTTTCTACTACACACTGCAGTGTTAAGGAAAGAACTGTGGCCATAATGCTTTAAAAGCACATACTGATAGATACAGCTTAAGCTAAGTGAATTACTGTGGGAGGAAAAGTGTCTACAATACACTGTTAGTCACAATCTGTAAAACAAAAAAGTTAATGAAAAAAAGTTTTCACTGAGTAATGTCAAATCACCTAAAATGAAGCAGTCATCAAAATGCCTGGGGTTTAACACCTCATTTTCAGCCACCTTGTTAAGAAGCCTGGCTTTTCAGGGACTATACCAACTGTGCCATCCATGTACATGAGCTGCAGTAAAAGCAGGAAATCCTGAGCTCAACATTAAGTGACACCAAAGGGGTCCCAGGGCTTCCAGTTTTTCAGAGTGTTATTTTGAGTGCCTCATTTCTGAGGTGCTCAGCTCAACTGTCAGAGGGCAAGCACTCAGCTGCTCCCAGAATTCAAAGATCTTTGGAACATCTCTCTTGGAGAGGTTAGAAACTGAGGTTTCAAAAATCCATTGTCAAATATGAAAAAGTTGGTCTGCATCTCCAAAGAGGAGTTCTATCACAATTACTTTTGCTACAGTATTGCTTTTGGAGAGAAATTGGATTAAGGACTCCACCACTGCAGCCACTGCAGACCCAAACTGCTCACCTTTGGGGGTTGATGCCTTCTGGATCTTCCCCTTAGTCCTACGTAGGAGCAGCCACCATCTTGGCTGACACACTCTGCCAGCTGTTGGTGAGTGCACATGGAGGGTATGCAGATAGATTTCACATGCTGTCTAATGGTGGTTATGTAGCCAGCCTACCCACATTTTAAGCCACTAGAGATTTGACAGCTGCTTATTTTAATTTGTCTTGAAGCAGAAGCATTATTATCTGAATACAAACATGATCTGGAACTCACTCCAAATACTCTGGCTGAAAAGTCACAGAAGAAAAGTCGGCCTTGTATGTTAGGTTAGGGAGTTCTGTATTCAGGACAAAGCCTTGCTGTGTATTTCTAGTGTTTCCTTGTGAAGTTTTGCACTCAATAACTCAATAACTCCACATATTAGAGTGTTTCCTCTTGCAAAAAATATTTAAGCAGAGCACGCTCCTTCTAATGATGCTGGAGACCACCAAGCACCCTCTGTCTGCTTCATGCCCATAACAATTTTATTCCTTGGGTCCTAGCGCACAGCTGAGGTTGGCGAATCAAACTGCACTGAGAGTGAGCCATGAAAACTTACAGAAGTGTGTCTCCTGCTCTATGCAAGGCTTCTAGCACAACTCTAAAAGTATGTTTGAGAGAGGCTGTACTCTGTATAAATGTGAGCATGTGAATTGAGCCACCTTTGGGCAAGCCACAGTGCAGAAGCTGTAACAAAAAGGGAAAAAAATAAGACTGGCAGCAAGCTAGAGAGGAAGGAAGTGTGATTTTCTCAGGAGATAAAATAGCATCCAGAACAAAGGTGGTGAGGTGAGATCCTGAAAATACTAACGCATGACACTACCACCAGTCATTGCTACAAAACTCTCCTTTTCAGTTTAAAACAGAAAGTATGCAAAGTCCTAAAAAAGTTACCTAGTGCCTAACAGAAAAAGACTGAAAAAACTAGTAATAATAGGCAAGTTCCCTGGTTTCATTTGTCATGTTAGTTTATGTTCCGGTGTGAGTTGTTACCTGACTTTATCAGTTTCTTTAATTCTAAGGCATTTGACAGAACTGTCAGCAAAAATGTGTGTGGCATCATCTGAAAATGAGATTAATAACTATATTGAATTTATGCAGCAAAAGCATGAGCATATGAAAACAGGAGTCTAGGACTCATAGAACATTTGAATGTTTAGTGGTTATTAGCTTACAAAAGAAAGAAAAGATCTGCAAATTTCTAAATGCTTGGCTGTCTGTGATTGGTATGACAAAAATGAGTAAGCATAAGATGTAACAAAGATGATTTAGGTTAGGCATTAGAAAAAAAACCCCAACAGATAAAATATGGTGAAGCACTGGGATACACTTCCTGCAGGATTTCTACAATATTCACCATTGGAGGTCATTAATAACAGTCAATATTTCTGTCTTTCGGGAATGATCAAAGACTGTATTTTGGAACAGGGGAATGACATTTGGTGGTCCCTACCAAATGAACATTTCTGCAGTCCCTCAAAGAGACATGAGGATTATTTTCACATTTACAGCTCCTTCTGTGGTGTCCCATATACCTACCTACCTGCACAAGTCTTGGGGTCCTCTTTGATCAGGACTCTATGCATGTTAAGAATTTCCCTTTGAGTTGTTGCTGAGCAATATGAAATATTTCTTACTCCCACCATACTGTCTCCATATAGTTCTCACTACCAGTCAGACGAGGGAGTAGCAAGGAAGCTTGCAAAATTCACATCTCTTCTGTGACAATGTTCCTATTAAATCACAAGATTTAATCTATCCAAGATGAAACTGGAACACTTGCCTGTGAAGAACCATTCCAACCTTTCCCTAGTGACCAGCTGGCTGGCCATGTGGTCACTGAGAAATGCTGTACATACCATACTTCCAGTTCTGATGGAGTCTTTCTTATCCCAGTAACTACCTTGTCAAAGCACATGGCTGCCTGCTAGGACTAACATTTGAGAGATCTGCTTCTGATTTATTTATTGCAATGTCAACACCGAATAACTTAAGCATATTTTCCACAGATGACTGCACAATTTTTTTAACACGCTGTTTCATGTCTGTGTGCCACTAAGCATTCCAAAATTTTTTTGCAAGCTGTCATATATTTTTTGGCATTACATAACCATTTCATCCATGAGCTGCTAGTGGACTTTTTCTGTGACTCTGGAGCAAGCTTTGTCTGTCTGCAAGCCTACTTCTTCCATTTGTCTCAGCCAAGACACATGAATCTGAATAGTCTTGTGAGTGAACCAGTATGTTTGCTGATGTGAGCTTCTCTATTGATTGTCTTATCATCTCACTGAAAGAAGACAGATTGCCAAGATAATCATTTCCCCCTTCACAGAAGAGCTTAGTGGTTACATCTGAGTGTGCCTTCGTATACTTTATCACACCTACAAAAGCAGAACTGTTTTTTTCCCTTTGCAAATAATTTCAATTTCATAATCATTGCTCAAAGGATCTTGAAACATCTTACATTAGGATTCTTAATGGAATATTACAGAGCTTGCTTTCTGACAGAGTCCTAGCTCTTGCTCACTTCCACAGCATTATCTGGTTGCTAGTATCATGTGCCTACATTTAGTCATTCGATCAGTCATACAGATACAATATTTCTTTCAACAATTCAGCAGAATTACTTGCACATTCAGAATGAGTCATTTGTTTGAATCAGGGTCCATATCTCTAAGAAAGCCTGGAAAAATCAGTCTTGACAGATAATAAAGTGGTTATACAGCTAAATATTTGAAAGCAGCTTTCATTTAACTCATACTTCAGCTGCACTGCAGCAAAAAGATTGTTAGATCTCTATTGTTAACATTTTGGTGATACAGGAACTGAGTTTTAATTGAACATTGGTTAAAGTACAGCTTTCAGACTAAAATAAAAACTAGGCAAAGCTTTGTGATTCCAATCACAGGTAGAAAATGTTGGCAGCTTCAGGCAGGTGTAATAGTTTTCAGAGACAAACCTGAAGCAGATGGACTACTGTAAAAGAAAGTGAGTAAAGTATCTTAAGAGATGCCTTGTGAATGGAAATCGCGGGGGTTTATGCAGGCTAGCAAAAAGCATAGGGCTCTGGGTATACTTGAGTTACTGATGTTTTGTAGACAACCAACTCATGGGTTGCCAGCACTGATCTGAAACTCTTCTGAGCCTATCTTGTTCCTGCAAGATATACAGCATTTACTGGTCATAGACTTCCCGAAAAATTACTAGACTTGGGATTTTTTTATTATTCTCCCCACCTGCTCCCTGACTCCCCTCCATTTTCTCCCCCAATAAAACCAAAAAAAAACCCCAATATCAACATGCTGGATCTCACTAATTATAATATACTTTCTGGAAGCCACACAGCATTAGTAGCTCCATCATTTCTCCTTTGGAGACAAAAGTGAGAGTATTCTCATCTCTCACTTCAGTGTTGGCAAGTCCTGAGTTCACCTATGGAGAAGCAGAAAATCTCATGCTGATCAGAGGCCTTACTCATACAAGCTAAGATGACAGCTGCTTAGCTCCTGTGCTTTGTTGGTTCAACAGGACCAGGAGAGTTATGAGGTAGTGATTTAAATATTTTTGTCATTGAAATCAAATCTCACTTGAATAGATCAGCATAAGGAGATGGTGCCACTTCTATCGAAAATTTCATGATCCTTCAACAGCTGTAGTTCAAACAAAATGCCATCTTCCTTTGCCTTTCACCCAGAGTTTCAGGGAAGGGTAGAATTTCCTGAATTTCCCTATAAAAGGATAAGGATTAAGAAACACTTTTTAAATACTTCTGTTAGTAGTTGCAAAGGGAGAGGCTGACAAATCTCTGAGAGTAATCTATTTCTTTTCTCCCATCTAGCTTGAGTCAGGATTGTTAAATGATTCTGAGCAGTATCAGGGGAGAAGAGCACCCGTCTGTGGTGTGCAGCTTCTAATAACTCACTCTGAACGCATGATCAGGAATGAATTATGAATGGTGTGTTCTGTAGACCGCTATTTACTAGAAAACAAACTCTGAAGTTACTGAAACTTGACTTGCAAAAGCCATGCAGCTTTTACTGCCGCCACCCACTTTTCTTATTGTCTGTGGTCCAAGAGTAGTGCCCCTGTTACCAAAGGCTTAGCCAAGGTCTCCTTTCCCAGGTTCCCACTCCAAACATGCATGCTAAGTGGAAAGATACTGGCTCATTATTCATGACAGGCTAGATCTGATTCTGTTACCTTGCTTCTTTTACAGCTATGCAAAGCTGATGTGAAAAACTATTATTCCAAATGAATTGGCACTTCACACTGCACTGGCAAAAATGGCTAGGTTGGACACAGGACAATGGAAAAGCAGGGAGATGGCAGCCTCTTAGATAGATAGATAGATATATGATAGATAAGATAGATAGATAGATAGATAGATAGATAGATAGATAGATAGAATCAGAGGCAATGTGAATTACATGATGAAATTCTCCACTTCTGGGCAAGATATCTTTTAGACTCTTTTCAAATAATCTTGTTCAAATATATCTGCTATTAACAGACCTTTATGCAGAAGTGTAATTTCTTCTCGCTCCAGAAGGAAGACATTTTAACATAATTTATATTTAAATCAAAATATCCCCTTTTAAAATCTCCTCTCTGCCTTCCCTTATGGCTTCTATGGTTTTGGACAATCTGAGATTTTTCTTTGTTAGAGACAGAAAAAAGCAATGGCAGCAGCATCTCTAGTGAAATAGGAGTCATCCACATATATAAAAGCAGATAAGAGTTTTGATCACTTCAAACACTTTACCTAGGTATTTTCTTTAATTAAAGAAAATTTCAGCTGCCATTATGTTACTCAACAGTATGTGACATCACTTCATTATATCCTCAGTCTTTTCCCCCAGCCCATTCTGATCCTAGGAAGAAGGGAAATTCAGTTGTAAAATGTAATGAGAAAGAAGATTAAGAACCACTAAATAATGCAAGAGCAATCCATTGGTTTGATTAGTGTTCAGGCCATTATTACTGAAATAAAAAGAGAGCGCCTTATTTTCAAAGACGTTAGAGCACATACAAGTCCCATAATCTTCACTAGATCTTAGCAGCATTGTGCATCTCTGGCTGTGACAAGCTCTCATGTTAGGTGTGACAGTTCATCTCTGTTGGCCTCTGACAGTGAGCCAGAGAGAGCTTTTTTTGAGCCTTTTGGCATGAATGGATGCTGTTCTCCCTAGAAAAACATACTCTCTGAATTTCGTACTTTTGGATTTTGCTTACAGCTTGCTAGATCTTATGGCACATAATTAACCAAGAAAAATACTCAGAAGACAAAAAGGATGGGGGCAATATAAACTGAGGATAACAAAAAAAAAAATCTATGCCAATGATATATTATTCATTCATTTGTGGCAAGCTGCTAAATTTCTGAGCTCCAAACAGCTGCAAGTGATAAATCTATCAGAGATGGGTGCCAGTGAATGCACTGTCAGACCTGATACTCAGGCATTTGTGCACTTCTTTGCCAAGGGACTAGGAAACTGTAACAGGACCTTTATTAGAAGGTTGCTCTCCACTGTCTTCTCCTTTCAGTCTGTGCAGACTTTCTTCTAAAACAAAGGGCCTTTCAATATTGAAGCATGGAGTGACTAAGGAGCATAGGTTTTAGGATTAGATAGTGATTCAATAGAGCTAAAAAAAAAAAAAAGGAAAGACAATTTGAAGGAGAAATACTGGGATTCTTCCTGTCAATACCATTGCTCGGATGGTTTTATGAAATCTTGAAAGCAGACCCACACTTTCAAAGCTGCAAAGCATTCAAGAGCATGCACATGTCTGGGAAAGGACTCTAGATGTTTTTAAAGACACATGGAAGGAAGCAATCACTTCATGTTCATTTAGCAGGTACTTCCTGCTCTGCTGAAGTGGGGACTAAAAGTTCTGTATTCCCCTCTGAAACCAAGGTGTGCACACACAAGAGCTAACAGCAAGAGAGATCATGGGTGTGATGTTCTCTACTGATAATACTGCTAGCATGTACCACTGCAGAGAACTTAAATGCCCTGTCAGAATTGGTTATTTCTTTCCTTTAATACAGCAAAACACAACTCACTCAGGAAAGATATTCATATACACCAAGTGAATTGCATTTTGAGTCAGCATAAAGAAAGGGGCCTTCTTCACAGACCCCTTAACATACCAAATGCTTTTATTGAAACAGTGTCCTGGGTTCAGCAGTAGGAGTCATTTTTCTCCTTCTTAGTAGCTGGTGCAGTGCTGTGTTTTTGACTCTCAGCCTGGGAACAGCACTGATAACACCGATCTTTTTAGTTGCTGCTCAGTAATGTTTACTCTGACCAAGGACTTTCTCAGTCTCATGCTCTGCCAGGGAGGAGGGGAA
>JANHGB010019024.1:10919-21221 GCA_026283785.1 Coracopsis vasa | reverse complement strand
AACAATTCCTTCCCCAGAGGGTGCTCAGGCATTGGAACAGGCTGCCCAGGGCAGTGGTGGAGTCACCGTCCCTGCAAGTGTTCACACACCATGTAGACGAGGCCCTCAGTGCCATGGGTCAGTGGTGGCCTTGGCAGCGCTGGGGAATGGTTGGACTGGATGAGCTTAAAGGTCTTTTCCAACCTGGTTGATTCCATGATTCTGTGACTTCTGTGGGTTTGTTTTCACCATGCAAATGTTACTGCTACTGTTTTGTAAAATGTAGGTTTGCTTTTTTTGCACATATTTCTGAATACATATTATTTCTGTAATAATTTCACAGTCTAAAGAATTTCCCCTCGGGTGTTGAAATGGGTAGATGCTTAAGTTGTGGGGCATAGCTTCTCCTCTTTGGCTGGTCACACTTCATGGTCCCCAGGAAGGTGCTGAAATTGAACTGAGAATGCAGTTGTTCTTGCTAGTGTGGGAGGGGACTCAGCAGTGGCCACAGGGAATGTCAGGAGAGAAGGATGTTCTGCTCCTCACGTTAGGGCTGGTAACAGAATATATAAGGGTGCTGAGTTTTAGGGGAGAAGAGGCTTGTTGTGGGGAAAGAAGGCAAATATGCAGCTAAGAGGATACTTGATAGTAAAACAGGGACTTACAATTTCACTTGTGAAAACAATTTCCCCTCCTGAGCCTCAAATTGTGTGGCTGTTATGATTGTCTAACAAGTCAAGTAGCCATTGGCCTGATCAGATGATTTAACATCAAACCAGATGCTTGGCTGATAATGTAACACATTCTAAAGTCACGCTGCAGTTGGAAAGCATAACAAATCATTTTTGAGGCTGAAAAAGCCCCAGTTAAACTAACTTGTCATGGGGAAACAGACAATTGATGAGGGCCTTTCCTCTGTAGCCCTCTAAATTCGGATGTTTCCAAGAAGTAATCCTGTGAGCTGTGAATCTGTGAGAGTTTTGATCCACTTGCAAGTTTAATCTATCCTCTCTGAACTTAAATGCTCCATTATCTGTTAGAAAATAATTAGAGGCTGCAAGCACAAGTCAGCATACACAGAGTTCCTTGGGAGTCCCTGAGCTCATTGAGATGAAGACAGCTTGACTGATGGTGGTCAGCTGATACTGGGCCAGAAGCTAATAATAGAAGGCAGTGCTGCTTAGCTAGGTGAGAAAGTTAACTTGGGAAAAATTAAACTGAAGGGTTTGGGATTTATGGGTGGAAATAAATTTCCCATTCTCATTTGTTTCCCTGTAAGAGAGCTTCCGAGGCAGTTGGTTTCTTTTATGGTTTTATAATTAAGATCTAGGGGGCTTCTTGACTTTGCCTGGACTTACTGTGGTCCCCCACTGTCTCTAGGAGCAGTGTTCACTGTGCAGGAGGGCATTTGTTAAGTGAAGTGCAAAGGAAGTAAGTAACAATGACCTCCACCAGGTGTGCAACAGATTAAAGCTGCATATAAGGGAATGATACCCACATCTTTTTTTCCTGTCTGCCTAATGGACTATATTAATAAAGCAGTCGGATGTCTTGACCTGCAAAAAGAAACAGCTTTTCCTAAACTGCAAGTCTGTCTTACAGTAAAGACAAGTCCTCAAGACCATTTGGCATTACACATAGGAAGGTTCTAAGCTGAAGCTTTTGTTTTCTCTGGCCCCTGGTGGCTTTCACAGAGCCCTGGGGAGCTCCCTGTGGGCACTGTAATGTAGTTTCTCAGTTGACAGATGCATCTACACTGAGTCTCCTTGGAAGATTCTGCTGTACATGACTACGTAGGTGACTGGAGAAATATTTTTGCCTGTCCCTTGAATTATTTTCAATTCCTTGTATACATTTCCTGCTCCCTAGCCAAGTGTTTGACCCAGCTCTTCAACAAGCCTTGTAGATGCTTCTGAAAGCCTGAGAAGACATTGCTGCTAACAGTAGTGGGATGCAGGCACCCCAGAGTCATTCCACTGGCTACATGGCTGCTTGGGAAATATAGCTGAGTTAATCTTGAACCTCCATTTAAAAGGCAGCTTTAGGATCAAATGAAATCCTTTATGGCAGCAGTAAGACTTCTTCCTTATCTTCTTCTGCTGTCATTTTTGTAAACATCCTCCCCTCTACCAGACATCTCTGTAAGAATAGCTGATGATGAGCAGCAGTGTTGCTGCCCTGCCTGGCAGTGTGCTTCATCTGCGATTCACACAGGTTTTCTGTCCATCATATGAAGTTGCTGGGGTTTGGCAGCAAGGGCTGACCTAACTCATCTGATTGTAGACTCCCATTTGTGCAGTGTCCCCTCTTTCCTCCCACTTACGTTGTTAAGTGTAGCCACTTAGGAGGGGAAACTGTTTGCTTGTCAGTTCCAGGCGCAGAAGCTCACTGTGATTGCAATTACAATTTCTAGCTTGTCCAGAGATGCCAGAAATCAAGCTGTCCTTGAGAGCTCTGCATACCATGCACAAGCCCCCAGAGTGATCAGCCTTTGCAGAAGCTGGAAATCTGATCACTGCTGAAGGTTGACTGCTTTGAGTCATCCAAAGATTAACTGTTGCAAGGCCACATTTGTGTTAGTTCCATCCTAAGTAGTCATTTTCTCTTTAAATGTTTACATCAGTAATTTTTCCTTGCATAGTGTGCTGGAGTAAGGTGTGCATGTGTGTCAGGTTTCCATATGGAAGAGCATGTGGCTGTACAGAGAAAGTATATACACAGAAGGGATGAAGTACAAGCACAGCCAGCCAGCAAGGTCTGTTTGGAAACAATTCTGCAGGCATAACACCAAACTGGAAAATACAGTGAGGGAAAGAGAGTTTGCCTGCTGCTGGTGATGGGGAAATCTGAGCCCCATTGAAATCAATGGGAGCTGTGAATTTGCCTGTGAATTTGGCAGAACCAGGACTTTACCTCTGGAATCATTTTTCCAAGTCTGCCACAGGTTTAAGGGAGAATCACATGCTTTAGTGAGTGACTGCTGGTATAAGATATTCCTAAATGAGTTCAGAAGTATGTTGAGAAGATTTTTGTTGATGGCAATGGCAGAAAATCTGTGAGTTTGTACTGCATTATGACTTGGAAACCCTGCCTAAGGTTTGATAGATCTGTTAGTGGGGAGATCAGGAAGGAGTGTTAGTTAATTCCCTGGAAAACATAGCTGGGGATTAATGGGAACCCCTAAAAATCCTAATCAAACTTAAGATGTAGTTTTGGCTGTAAAATGTGTTTGTGTGCATATGAAGGGAGCATTTCAAAATGCCATCTTATGACTTCTTTTTAAAGGTATGAGGTACACCAATAACATGGTTGATACTTGTTGCTTTGGAGTGTACATTTGAGCTTTGTTACTGAAACATGAAGTTATTTGCTTCGCTGTATGTGTTATTGTTACGAAGGTCAGGATCCCATAGTTGTCACTTTTTCCTGGGAAATTGAACAGACAAAAGATGGGAATACTAGAAAAGAAGATGAGGCGGAGAAGCAGTGCTAAGAGTGATATAGGAGAGTTCAATTGGGAGACTTAACCAGAAGCTCTTGGGATTTGTATTTCCTTTATGAGTTTTCTGTTGCTTATGATACCATGGATCTCTAGTTCTTGGCATTGTGCTTCATGTTGCCACCCTATACTATATATTTAGGTCTGGATCTGAGCAGGAGTGCTTTCCTTCAGATTCATACTTTCCCAGGACTTCCATGCTTTGTATCTGGATGTGGGCCTTTAGGAGAGCAATCTTATTCGTTTCAGTAAAAAATTCTACTGGATACTGTAATCTGGGGGACTCACCTTCCAACATGATAGTGCCTGCAGGTGCCAGTCTTCTCCTGTGCAAAACCAGTGGATGGTGTGATTTAAGGCAGAGGGGGAGATGTTTCCTGTGCTGGAACAGATCCTGCTGGAGTGCAGCAATGGAGGTTATAGCTGATGGGCTTATAATTACACACAATAAGAAGCAGCCTTCCTTAAATGTCAGCAAAGTGACTGGGATACTGGAATTCTTTGCAGAGTCTTTCTGACATTCAGATGCAAAATGCAGAAATGAAACTGGCAAAACTTGGGAAGATGGAAGATGGGATTATTGAATAATGCTTGGTATGTTATGAGAAGAAGCTGACACAGACATCCAGTTTTATAGCAAACTTGGGCACACCGAACTGGGCCACTAGTGCTGACTACCCACTAAAAGAAACTGAAAGCCTGTATTTAAGAAACTTCATATTGCTTTGTGTTTTTCCTTTGTGCCCCTCGCTCACAGTAGCAATAGAAAACAGACATACATTAATGTTTAACTTCCTAAAGGGCAGTGCTTATGCCAGAATGTTGCCACACTGATAAAAAATGCAGGTTTTTATGGGACCTCTGTTAATAAAAAAGAGGTACTGTTTCCACAGGCTTAACTGTAATGCATCCCAAACAAGCCATCACTAGTTCGAGGTTAATGGTGAACCTAATGAGGTTTCAGGAGAAGACTGAAGAAGAAATGTCTTGATATATAAGTCAGCTGTAAAACTGCATGTATATGCTGGGTAATCATTTCTGAAGTACACTTGTCTGTGATTTAGTTCAGTGCCAGATGGATAGGCTATTACATCCCAGTTTTTTCATGAAAGGAGACTGATGGGGCTGTGTGTGAGCTCCAGCACATGCTGCAACTCACAGATCAGCAACAATGCACAAAGTGAGCAAGGGCAAAGGGCCCTGGAGGATCAAGGCATTGTATTTGTCATACTTGGGTTTAAACTGCCAAAGTGTTGAGTCAGCTTAAGAGATATCAAGGGGGTTTGTGTTGTAGTGAGGAAAAACAATCCAACACTGTTTTATACATACAAATACACTGTGTCCATTTTTAATAGACATTGAAGGGTACAGAAGCACAGGCTTACAGGAGCTGAACTTGAAGTATCAGTGTTGGAATATCTTTTATCTTCAGGATACTGTAGTTCAGGATATTTCTCCCTTAGTGATTACCCTTAAAAATTAAGTGTTTTCCATATGTCAGTGCTGATCCAGACACCTCTGATACATCAGCAACTGTCACAGATTAATAAAAATTAAATCATTAGGATCTGTTCATATTAATATTCTGCATATTATTTACAAGTGATAATCAACTGTCCCTATTGCTGCTTGTCACATAGTTGGAATGGAAGAAATAAGACAAGGTAATCTGCTACATGACTGGATTGCTGATACTGTTTGTCATACTCTGCTGATACCTTTTAGACTTCACTGCAATAACTAGGGCAAACAGCTAGAGCTGAGGTCACAGCATGGCTGGCAGTCCACCGAGCAGTAATTGCTGGTTTGAAATGCTTGGTCCTTCAATACTGAAACTGTAGTTCCAAAAAGAAAAGGTTTTACAGAGCAATATTTTCTGTATCAACTTTGGTGTTGCTTGCCATTGTAATATACAGCATCTCTTGGACCTACTCAGATCAGAAACCCTTTGTGCTGTGAAACATGGTGAGCTTGTGTCTGCCTTGAAAGGCTTTCAGTCAAGCTAAAAACAACAGATAAAGGGTAGAGAAATTGTTATTTTTATTATACCCACTTCTAGATGGGACTAGAATGTGAATAGCAACACAGATTTCATCACCTCTAAGCTAATTGTCTATTGGGTTCTTTATTAATTCTTATTTTGAGTCATGTTCTGGTTTTAAATTGGCTTGGAGTGTTTACTTAGAAAAGCAGATACTGTATGAGGTTTGTTTTCAGACAAAACTGTGTTACCTACTTACCAATATCATGTCTCCAGTGTTCTTTTCAAACACCTCTTGTTAGTAGTCAGTGCTTTCCCCCAGGTCAGGTGTTTTAAAGAAGCTGGATGACACTTGAGAGAAGGCAAATTGTGTATTAGCAACAGAAGAGAGAGAATAGGTAGACTTACCTCTTGGTTACTTACAACGTGATTACAGTTGTATCCTGAAGATTTCTGCTTTATACAGAATATCAGGTTTTTAATTACATGGACAAATATGCACTGTACAAAATAGAACTGCATGGGTTTCAGAGAGACCAGGGCCTGTTGTTATCTTAATGCTTTACATGACAAAAGATACAAAAATGTTTAAGCAAATATAGCTATGTAGATTTTTGAGCTATACTGAGAAATTGCAGCTGTGTTGTATTTGCTCAGTATGAGCTTCAGAGGCATTCCTTGATCCACTTGCATAGGTAAATTCTATTATATAGAGCACTATCAGTGCAAAGGTAGGACATAGCCAAGTTAAATTTGAGTTTATATGATGGATATGTTAGACCTCAATAAAGTAGAACATGGAACAGTTCCCCAGGCTTCAATTTACTGAGTGGAGGTAATGTTAGTGGATAAGCAACCCCCAGATTGAATCTATTATGCAACGTTCCTGGGATTGAGGATGTTTGGTGGGCAGGCAGTGTCTTTCGATGGAGTTCAGTGGAATCATTTGTATGTGTATATAAAAGCAGAATTTAGCTCTTTGTATGTTTTCTAGCGCCAAGCAAATTGTTATTCTTTAAAATGAAATGTTGGTTTAGGTCAATGGCTACAGTCACCTGCTAAAAATAGAAGTCCTCTGAGAAGTTATGTTAGTAATGAAAGTGTTTGGAAAGAAGCGGGGTTTGAAATGAGGGAAGAAAGTGTTTTTCCTTAGTTAAATGTTTTCTTGGCAAGATATTGAACAGATATTTCTTGGTAAAATACATTAATTTGCAGGAATGAAAAGGATGAGTTTCTGCTGAAGCTTTTCAGCGGGAGATAAATTCCAGTGAATTCCTCAGCTAGGAGATGTTTCAGAAATATGATAGTGATTGAAATACCTGTTTTGTCATTTTCTGAATGAGCTCTGATGGGTTTCTGTTTTGAAGCCATTGGTTGTTTCACAGGTCAGACTCTGTTTATTAGACAGGAATGCTGTCAAATCCAAATTGCAATATTACACATTTTCATGTGTGATTAAGTTGTGGACAGCAGGGAGAAGGAGTGGGGGGTCTGGGCACTTCGGCTTTAGCTGAGTACAGGATGGGGAATGTTTTCCAGTGCTGGGTCTTGTCTGAGGAGCTGAGTGCTGTGTTCTGCCTGATTTTAAGCAGAGCAGGGAGGTGCTTCTGGTTCTTCTGTGACTAATCTATCAGGTGAGAGCACAATTTACATTCCTGACAGTGCTGTCATTCAGATGAGAACATAGATCTGAGTGAAACTTTAGACTACCTAAAGTTATTGATGTCATGGTAGTGACAGCTTGGCAAGCTCTCAAAGTGTCCCAGAGCTCCAGAAAGTGTCTTAAACTACACTGTGTCAACATAGACATGTTTCTAGCTCAACTAAAACTTGCAGATCAGCCCTCTGCCCTGCAGTTGAGCTGGTGCTGGAAAAGTGAGTGACACTCACTCTGCTTATGTAGCCAGGGGTTCCAGGTTTTCTGATTGTGCTTCCTTTGCCTGAAGTTTCCCTGGCAGTGTCACTTAGAGCCTATTTTTCTCTCTTTCCTAGACCAGTGGCTGTTGAAAAGCAGATTCCCCTCAGTTAGCCTTGTCAAAGTTTGCTGTAGGAAATGCTAGCAAAAGACATTTGGGTTTTGCCTTGTAGAGTCCTTTTAGTGGAATAGGCCTTCTGAAGTTCTGGATCTTGATACCGTGCCATCATACCAGCATAGTTAAATGTTCCTGGGATGATTGTGGTAATTCACAAAAGAGAACAAAAGTATAACATAAATTATTATTTTTCCCTATTGATACCACTCTGAAATTACAGATTATTTATGAAATAGGCATTCCCTCCTGCAATACTGCAAGTTTAAGTGGTGCTTGTCCATAACCTTATGTTCTTGACTTCTATACTTCAGTGAGATCTTGTCTTTACAAGAGTGTCTACACAGCCACAAAGACAACCTAATAAATGCAGTTGTATTTATTGATTTGTCTGAGGCTTTTGCATTGGAAACAGACAGTTGGCCACTCATTCCTGCAGGTTTGTTCTTGGAGTTGTTTAGCTCACCCTGACAGAAATCTGGACCTGGACATGGCCACACATTGCAGATCAGTCAGTATTTGATGTTGGGGTTATTGCAGATGTCAAGATTTTATCAACTTGAAAAAAAAAGATTCGTTATTATTATATTGTTATATATGTATGCATTGCCCTGACAGTAGGACATACTCAAATATTAGGAATGAATATGAAACCTTATGATTCGAGCATAAGACAAGCTGCCAGTCTATAAGGTTTATAAGAACCACCATACGCCATCCCCTTCTCCTTTTGCCTCTTCCCAGAAATGTATCTGTAGAGAGGCAAGGGATGTTGGCTGCCTTTGCTCTCGTTTGCACTCACTTCCTAAATTCTGGCTGTTTTTCAGAGCCAGGGTACTGTACTGGGAGGGCATCATCCCATGGGTGGCCATGGAAGCGGATGGAGGAGCTTGCAGCCACTTGCTCATCCAACCCAGCCCCAGCAGGACTGGGGAGAAAACAGGAGAAAATCCTGCATCAAAATATGGATAGGGAAATTGGTCACTGATAACTGTCACAGGCAAACCAGACTTGACTTGGGGAGTTGAATTTATTGCCAATTAACATAAATATTTAATGGCTAACTCAGCAAACAGAAAAACCCAATCCCACATTAGAACATCTGTGGAAAAACCCACCTTTCCCACCCTTTGCCTGGCCCTACTCCAGTCAGCTCTTTCTGGCTGGTTGCTGCCTGCAGCAGCTCTGTACTGTTCAGCCTCTTACCTCTGCAGCACCTCTGCTACCACAGCCCTGCCACGTGCACCAAATGCTCCCTATATCTGCTATTCTAGCAGTGTCCTAGAGCTGGGTGGGATCTACCCAGCAGCAGGGGTAAGGGCCACATCACCAGATGGAGGAGGGCTTGTCCAGGATGAAGGTTCTGCCATGGCAGGTAAAGCACAGGGCAGAGCTCAGCTGCACAGCACTTGGGAGAGATGATGTATATGGGAGGTGTATGAATTTTGGTGGTGGCAGTGGTCTTCTTTCAAGCATATTTTACAGAGGTTTTTAATTTCATCTTTGGGAGAAGAGTAGGTCAACGAGATGGTAAAAGAAAGAAAAAAGTAGAGAAGAAAAGGGTGGAGGAAGAACTGTAGAAACTCAGAAGAAAGTAGCAGGCAGAGTGATACTGAAAGGAGGAAAGCTCTGTATTACAGGAAACGTGTGGCAGCTTTTGATGGCTTTGTGGTTCATTGATGCCGGCTTGTTAAACAATAAATCTCACAGTGAACCAAACAGTCCAGTGAAAGTTTTACTTTGTTTAAATATCATGGTCCTGTTGCAGTATTTGAGTCCTGAGTGTGATGCTCTTACACAGCTGAATACAGATGAGGGAAACATGGAGATGAGTCTACTTTGAATTCTCAGTTGTGGGAGATGAAATACCTGGGTTATGCACAAAACGTATCTTTGATTAAAGCAACTCTTAATGTTGATGGTACACTTGATGAAATTATGTTTCAGTCGGATGCTGTCCCTTTAAATTGATCTTGAAGGAGGAAGGAGCTTCGAGTGCGTGACTATGAAGTGAAGCTTTTCAGTGATAACCAGAAAATTTCAAAGCAATGTCCCAAGACTCCTCAGAAAGGAGTGAGATCTTGATGGATTTTTCTTTCCTCCCTCTATCACTCACTCTCTAGCCCTTTCCATCACTCAACTTAAATCAAAAACCAAAGCAGTAATTCCCTCCTCCTGAAAGGAATCTGCAGCTAAGGCTGAACATGTTTATATGCTGGTCAGTGGTAAGGTCTGTTTGAAAGGATTGCTTTATTAGACTGTACATTTAAGACTTCAGATATCTTTGCTAGTTACATGAAAACAGTGAGATACAAATCACTTCTGACAGACTATTTTGAAATAATGACGCATGTCACAAACTGTAAGTAAAACATTTGTCAGAATATGATACTTTTTACCAAGATGTGTGCACACTGTTAAAGCACTTGCATCCGCTCTGCAAGGTGACCAGTCTGAAACCCACTGTTACTTCTCCTGGCATCTTTCAATGGAAACATTTCTGGTTGCTGGGGCTCTGAACTCTTGACCATTTATGCATAGAAGTGAACTGAAAATGGCCTAGATTGTGCTTTCTCATCACAAGACTTGATGTTTTCAGGCAGAGTTCACAGACAGGCTGGTGGGATTTGTCTCCTGATTTGGAGGTTTGATGGAAAATCTACACTTTGTTGCTTGTGCATAAAGGTCTATTCCTTTAGAATTGAGATTCCTCCTCAGCTGTCTAACATGGGCTCTGATGAATTGGGAGATTTAATTGGTACAAAGTCAGCAGGGAGAACTAAGAAGCATATGGTGTTCTACAAAATGTATCT
>JANHGB010019024.1:0-10819 GCA_026283785.1 Coracopsis vasa | reverse complement strand
AGCATATGGTGTGTGGGTTATACAAAAGGCATCTCCTATGCCTAACTATAAGCACTTAAGCCCCGATGGAGTCAGATGGTTGCCCATGCCCTCAGTGTTTGCAGGACAGGGATCACAATACTGGTTTTTGTTTGTTTGTTTTTACTTTGTGTTGCTTCAAGATATATAGAGAGCCAGATTCACTTCTATAAGCACCTGAAGGTATCTATTCCTGCATAATAGGACCTACTGGTTCTCTAAGGTGGGCACAGGATATTGACCCAGCAGTCTGTGTCACCTTCCAGAGGGAGAGCTTTCAGATCCCTGAATGGGGCAATCGTATGCATTTGAATTAAGTGTCAAGAGTGCAGTCTGGGCCTCTGCAGTGTTGAGTCAGTAAGACTACATACCCTCTGTGCTGTGTGCAAGTGCTGTGACAAGCAAAGGAGTCTCACAGGGTATGTCTGCTCTGAGAAATGCAGCACATGTAAAGCCACACACCACCTCCAGAAAAGGCTGTGCACCCACTTAGCAGTGCCTCAACCAGAGACCTCCCCTTCCCTCCCCTCCCCAGTGTGTTTGCTTCTAATAAGTATACAACAATTCATGGAAGTGCAGCTGTGGCAGTTAGTGCAGTTACTGTCCCACTGTTGCTACTATCCCACTGTGAGCTCTGATATCCTGTTGGTCCCTATGGCTGCATCTTTCATTTTCAGAAGCTTTCCAGAGAGTATCTGCCCAAGTGGTGAAAAACTGCAGCAATGCTGTAAAGCAATTGAAAACAGAATCTTGCATAGGAAATACAGGGGAAATACAGCAGTAGGGATCATTGTCATATGATCAATGTGGCCATGGATGTGGCTATGTGTATACGGTGTGCTGTCTCTCAGCTTAAGTACTTGTGCAGACTGCATAGGATAAGTCAGCTGTAACCTAAAAGATGTTCAAGACCTCACAAATGAAAGGCATTGAAAATATGTTGGGCTGCCATTGGATCTGCCCCGACTTGGGCCAGACCTGCATTCCAGACAGATGTTTGCCCTGGCCATCAGAAACACTGTAAAATTAATGTAAAAAGGAGCATATTCACTGTAGTATCTCCTGTTAGCACAGCACAGCCCCTGCTTTCAGGAAAATGCACGGCACAGTATGCAGTCAGCTTTTAAGTGCATTTATTTACTCTACAGTGATTAGGAAGAGCAGAAGGACTGTGCTTTTCTGGCTTGTTTTGTATGGTTTGAGGGGGTTTTATGGTAAGAACATAAAATGGTGAGTTAGAAGCAGAAGGTGAGGAAACCAAAGATTTTTCAGACTTTGTCCCTGCTTACTGAACTCTTTGTTGGTTGTGTATGTTCATTTGGAGCAGTGACACTGACCCTGAGCTTGCTGAATTGGGGCAGCAGGTCTGTGGTGTTTCTCCTGTGCTGGCTCTGTAGGCTAGCACGTGTATGCAGAGCACTAAAAGGAGACATTGGCTACCTGTAAGTTAGCTTCTCCTGGTACTCTGTGTGGTCTGGCCGTGGGTGCTCAGGAATCTCAAGTGTTAAAGAACAAGTCTTCAGAAGGAATATCTTCTGCTGTCTGCCAGATATTTAAATCTGATATAAGGACATCATCAATATTGCTTCAAATGCTAATTCTCTTGCTGGATGAAGTGTTCAGCATCAAGAAGATGAGGTTATCAAGCCCTGCATTAGAAGCTGCTGGGATCCACCACACAGGACAGGACTCTTAATGACACAACCTGTTAACGTGTTTCAGAGCCTTCGTAGGCATCTGAGGAAAGGTCTCTTGATCTGTATTGATGTTCAGGTTTTCTTTGGAGCATGGTTGTAGACTCAGTAGGGTGATGGCTCACTGTTAGATCTGCCTGGTTCCAAGACCTCAGGGGTCTCAGAGTTATCTCTAATCACAGACTGGTTTGGATTGGAAAGGACCTTAAGATCATCCAGTTGCAACCTGCTTCCATGAGCAAGGATGCTTCACAGTAGACCATTCTATGATTCTATGATCATGCTGGCTAATATTTATGTTCAGCTATCAGTTATAATTGTCAGTAATAACACATCGAGGTAGGAAAGGGGGAAGTTAAATATCATCTCGTAAGGTGTGCTGCAGGTGTTACTCAGAGCACCCTTTCTTTCTCAATCTGAAGAACTGGTTTTAATTCCTCACCCTGGAAGGCTGAAATGAAAATCCTGCTTTAGTTGGATTTTGAATTACTTTTCAGAAATAGCAGTTGAATTAAAGGTATTTCAAACATGACTGCAGGTTAGGGATAAATCAGGAAACAAACAGGATTTTCAAGGCTATTTAAGGAATGAAGGCGACTTAAGTGACCTGTGAGAAGCGAGTGGCTAGTTCCCTTCCTCATCTGTGTTGGCAAGTGCTTTTAGCTGGTTGTAACCCTGCATTGTATCATCAAGCGGCAGACAGCTCTCATAAGTTAACTAAGCTCTACCTGTCTAAGCATGTTTTGGCAGTCTGAGGGCTTCTTCTGGCCTCTCGCTGTGGAGATAGCAATTGCACCTCCTCAGACCTGCATTGACATAGCTGTGCTGACAGAAACCAGAGTCCCAGGTCTGGTGATGTCTAAATGGGATCTGTGAAGTCTCCTTTCTTCTTGAGCATGCTACTGTGTTACTAAATGCACATGATGGATCAGCATAAAGCATTGAAATAACATTTATGTCTTGTTTAATATAGGGTTATGTATATAAATCATGGGAGTTGAGCTTAACGTGGCAATAACTCAGCTGCACTCAAAAGGGACAGCAAAGAGGAATGATCACTGTGACATGATTTCTTTATGCAAAATGGCATGTCTGAGAAGTATAATATGAGTTGAACATAGGAGGCTCAATTGAAGTCACTTGCTGTTCTCTCTGGTGAGGCTGGTGGGACACAACAATGGCCCTGCCAAGCTACCTGTGGGATTAGCTGCCTTCTGCATCAAGGCCTTTCTTTACCAGCCTTCCCCTAGGAAATTAACACCATAAGCACTGCTGTGTATAGAATATACATATGCAGCCCTGGTTTTAAGTAACTCATTTGAGATCTTGTAGTATCCTAGCCTCAGGTGGTCAGGGTTCACCATAGACTGCAAAATACGTCCTAGAAGTAAGGGCAAGCTGAGGTCCACAATTGCTACCTCTGCCTAAGATGGCTGGCTTATAGCTGCCCCATGTATGGCTGCCACATGCTGCTGTGATATTTAATACCTGAGTAGCAACAGCATAAAGAAACTCCAGGAAGAGATTTGGTTTGGCTGATGAGTTACTCTTGTGATAGGACTTGTTGCTGCTGCAAATCAATAAAGGAAGGTGTCTGATGTCCAACAGGAGCCTTTCAAAACTGTCACCACTCCTGTCCTTTCTCAGATGCTAGTGTGAGGACATGATGTTACAAAGTCTCCTGAGGGAAAGATAAAATACCATATCTTAATCATTTCTCTCTTCTCCTTCCCTTTCTTATTTCAACCTTCAAAGGACTTTTTGCTGGAGAGAAAGATGAAGCGATTTGGGGCACAGTTTCTACCTCTGCTTGAGACTTCCTGTGTGACTGTGGATAGGAGATTGTGCTTTTCTGTACCTCAGTTTCCACTAAATCAGAATAAGCACAATTTCAAAATCACCTGTGTATTTGTGCCATTAGAGACAAGATCTGCAGCTATGAGGCTCCCAAAAGATGTGGGGAATTGCAGAGGCTGGTTTTGAAGGATGTCAGTGTCAGAGAGCCAAGTCTGTGAGTTTTGGTGCCTTACCTGATTAAATGTTCTACAAAATGTGATTGGGAACCAGGCTGTGGAGTGCCCAAGTACCATGGAGGCTGGAGCTCCAGAGTCTTTCATATCCAACTAGAGCTTAAAATGGAGACTCGTGTTCGTATTTGCTGAAGAGGTTTTTGAACTGCTGCTAAGTCATAATGTTTCTGTTGCTGCTGTTTGTCTGTTTCATGTAATTGGGCTCTAGCAGAACAATTGCAATCTCTTTTACTTTGTCTGTGCTGTGCTGGATAGACATACCCCTGAATTTGGTTCTCCTGTAGATGCAAGTTCAATAAAAATAACAATACTTATTACTAATGAGAATAACTGTATGAAGCCAGGATTCATGCTAAATTAGTATCCATTAGTGACTTAGATCTATAATGAAGGCTTCCCTGTTCTCTGTTGTGTATCTCAATTCATTACAAAGTAGTCCATAATATTAACAACATTTTTGGTATTTTCTGGAACACATTGCCCAAAACTATTAGAAGAATATGTGCTTTCGTATAACAGCAGAATGAGATAAATGGCACTGCTTGCTTTTGTTATTGTACAGAAGCATCTTTCCTTTGGACTCAGATAGACTTGTAAATAGTAAGTAGCCGGAGACTAATGGAACACGTGCTGCAAAGCTTGCCATCTGGTCTCTCAGGATATATTGTTGTCTATATTCTGATCAGTGTCATTATAGAGAAAAGTCCTCCTGCTCTGAGTTCCTGGAGGAAGTCTTACCTTTACTCAGGAAGGAAAAGGGCAACAAGTACTGTTCCCTTTTGCATTTGCAGGAGGAAAAATGTGTGGGATAAAAAGCAAACAGGAGGCAGAGTAATTTTGCGCCCTGAAACTGGATAATGCAGCTGTCAACAGGTATTTATTCTGGTGGCCTCCAGTGACATTTTCTAGTGACAGCAGGAGAGAGGCTAAAATTGTTTCAAGGAGACCCTGTACATGTGAGGTGAATGAGCAAGAGCTGTATTAATTGGAACGTGAGTAAGACTACTGGAATTCAGATCCCTTTTCTGATTTGTTGCTTGGAATCTTCCTCGGGGCTCCTCCTCCAGTCATCCCATCAAATAGCCCCTCTTTATTCATTTATTGATTTTATTTCTTCACATACATTTAGGAAGAAAAGGAAGGAGATGCTCCCCCAGTGGAGGCCATCTGCTCTTTTCTCATTGGGGGGGGGGAACCCTACAATTAGCGTCTTGTTCATCTTTCCATTTTAACAAAAAAATAGAGAGGGAAAGAAAGAGAGAACTATTATGCAAATACTCTGCAATTTGGTTTCAAATATTCTTTGTACTATGATGAGCAATTTCCTTTAATACAAACTCAGCCTACTTGCCAGGACTTTTTTTTTTTGCCTTAATATAGGGAAGGAAATAACCCCCAAACTTCGACAAGTTGGGGGTATGCTGCATTCCTCTGATGCCAACTTTTTCTCATCCCTTTTTTTCTTTCATTGGCACCATTACAGCTGTTATTCTTTTAAGTTGTCAGAAAGCTGTCGTATGGGGGGTTGTTAAAGAAAGAAAGAGAACCAAAATAGCTTTACAAAGCTGCAGTTTCATCTCAGTTTTCATTGTTCCATTGCCATGATGAAGTGGTCTTGAAATGGAGGACTCGGTGAAAGAGGGAAAAGCTTTCTCTCTGCCTTTTTTGAATGCCAGTTGTTTGAGATGGCAGCATTACCTCTAAGAACAGGTATGCAGGGTTTGTTATAGAGTGCTCCTGTGCTCTTTGTCGATGTGAAGTTTAGGGCCAAATAGCATAGCCAAGATGAAGTCCTCTGGTCCTTGGTATTGGACAACTAGCTCACTAGCTGAAAACCTCTGAAAACTTATGATCTGGGAAATAAAGTGTAGAAGAAAGAAAGGAATATTATTTCCTGTTTGCTCTGTGGGAAGCTGAAACATGGTAAAACCAGAAATAACTCATCTATTCAGAGAAGACTTTGGAAGAATGAGGAGCTGAGCTAAGAGGCTCAGATTAGAGAGCTGCTGCTTTCTGCTTGTGGCAGCAGGAAACAGGTGGGACTGCTGCTGCTGCTGCTGGGCTACTATTGAACCATCACAACCATTAGTTTAGGCTGTTGGTGTACAACAGCCATAGAGATAGTAAATGATCATATCTGAGGGCTTAATGGATCTGGTGACTTTGAATAGGACTTACGAGCATCAGACACATTTGAAAAGCTGACACTAAACCTGCTGATTCTTAACCCTTTGCAGGATGAACTTTGGGAAAGCTTCAATTGACATATAAATGTTACATGCTTAAGCCTATAAAATATTAAGCATAAAATCTGTGATCCACTAAAGCATTTTAGCACAGTTTAATCAAATATCTTGCCAAATGAGGCCTAACTGGCCATTTTCACTGTATGCAAGTGGACGAGTGGCATAGTTTGCTTGCATAAAAAAAACCCTGATGCCTAATGGATTGACCATAAGTTGGGAAAATATATTCAAGGGGATGCTGATCCCCTTTAGATGTTCTGTTGGAGATGGGAAATGGTCTACACTTAGAGCCTTTCAGCACACTGGAGTAACTGGGTCACTTTTATTGTTGCAGGAAGCTCTTATCATGGCCAGCATGGACCACCCGCACCTGGTGAGACTCCTGGGTGTCTGCTTGAGCCCGACCATTCAACTCGTCACTCAGCTGATGCCTCATGGCTGCCTGTTGGATTACGTTCATGAACATAAGGATAATATTGGCTCCCAGCTGCTGCTAAACTGGTGTGTCCAAATAGCTAAGGTATGTAATTCATGCTGTTCTTTTTGTGTCCTTTACGTAACTAACTGGAAAATGTGACATACAGAAAGAAGATATAAAAACATTGTTGGGTTTTTTTGGTTTTGTCTCTGGGTTGTATTCAGGCATGGTTTTCCTTCCAAGAAGGTTGGGTAGGTCTTGAAATACATGTAGGGGGTCCTTGTGGGGGTGAAGTGGAGGAAGAAATCCCCTGTTAGACATCTGGGCCAGCACACAGAATGATGTTTCAGCCTCTTCTACTGTTCACTATTCATAGGTACTGATTTAACCTGATTGTAGTTTTCAACCTTTCTGAATCTGCATTGCCAGTTAAATTCTGATATGCCATCAATTGTCTGCCCCCACGCTGCCAAGAAGATAAATATTCACTTCATGTCACTCCTCTGGGAACCATCATGGTTCTGTGGTGTTTAAGACCTATCACAACAGCTGAGGCTGGAGGGTAATATTGCCTCTCTCTGCAGAATGGGAAATCTCAAGGGCTGGATCCTGCTTTGCTTGCCATGATATAATGCTCTCTGCTTTCCTCTGGGGTTTTGGAAGCAAGAGTGAAGCTATTGTTATTTAGATCCAGACTGTGCTTCAGCTGAGGTGGAAGAGAGTATGGGTCATAAATGCAGGCCTAATGTAGTCCTTGCACAGGGGTTTATCTATGTTTTAGGTATGTTTAGGTATTCTGTGTTGTACTAAGCACAAGTAATTGCTAATCAGTTGTAAAAAGTAACAAGGCATGGGATTGCAGAGGGCCATAGTTTTTCATCCAGCCCTGACTTTTGGTTCAAGGAGAGGAGGGGATTGAGCTTCATCATTAATAGGGACTGTTTTCTTTCCAGGACCAGATCCATTGTCAAACCTGCCTGAAGGTTACAATAAATGAAATGATACTGGGTAGAGGGGTTGATCCATAAAAGAGGTGGGGGGAATCCCAAACCCACATTCTGATGTTTTGCAGCATTTTGTGGGTGTGTTAAGATCTGTGATTCTGCTGTGCTGTGATGGTAAAGCAGCCAGAACTGCACAGAACATTGGAACACCCTGTTGGGGATGTGCAAAGATTTATTTAGGGCTGTTATCAGACTGAGGAAGGTGGGGGAGAAAATACATATTCCTGTTTAAGTCCTTTCTCTCAACACAGCCTCCTTCCCATCTGTTTCCATTCTATTGATTGATAGTGACTGTTAATATTTATTACAACACATTTACACAGTGGCATATGTGAAAAGATAACCCACCTTTATTTTCACTTTGTGCCTGTATATGGCCACTGACTCATTGGACTAATAGCTGGACTTGCTTTGCTGTGGACTTCGTGTGGGCAGCTGATTTAGTGATCCACAATAGAGGCTTACAGAGCTGACAGGTCTGTGGGAAGGTCTGGGGAAGGCAGGTCATGGTTTCCCCACTGTGATTCTTCTCAAAGTGAAACAGGTTCTAAACTGATTTCTGTTGTAAATGGTTTCAGTGTAATGTGGGGATTGGATATGGGTAGACTGATTTGAAAATCATTGCCTGCCACTTTTCTTGATCACCGTGTGATGTGGGAGGAGAAGATGAAGTATTACAGATATTTGAGTCCTGAGATGATGGGTAACCAAGCAGCGCAGAGAAATGAGATTATACACGTAATACTAACTGATGAAGTGTCAGGAAGAGAAAGGGAGCTTCTCTATAACAAAAGGTGGGGTAATATTGAGAGAAATTTTAGTGAAGTTTATTGAAGTTTAATTAAATTCATCTTCTTCTGCATCACAATAATTATGAGGTTAATTTTGCTTTGGCCTCACATTACAGCATGTGAAGCTCGTCCACCTGGCTACTCATAAAGGGGACAGCAACAAGTGGCTGTTTCCTTGGAGAAGTGCAGTAACACATGGCTGGCCTCTTAACTCTGGGCCATCATAGTTTGTCTGGATTATTTTCTCCTCGGTTTCTTCATGTGTCTCTTTCACTTCTCTTACTTTTCCTGCAGTGGCTGGTACTGGGCTTAAGAGAATCAGTGCACATCTGACAGGGAGTTCTGCATTTTGCTTCTTTAGTGTGCACAGTAGTGGTAGGGATGGCTTGTTATACTTGAGGAGGGCACCACAGGTAATTAATACTTTCACACCATGCCAATGTGTGCAAGTACATTGCGCTCCTAGTGCAATCCTAGTGTGGGAGTAGACTCCAAAGAGTAAAAACATAACTTTTACGTTCTTCTTGTCTTTGGAGACCTTCAGTGACAGTTGTTTGTTGGAAATCCTCCCTGTCATGTTGCAGCTGCAATACCTTACATATTATATAGGAGGCTATCAGTGAAGAGAGGAGAGAGATAGGGGCGTATGAGGCTGTGCTCACTGCACCTTGTATGAGTAATACAAATATTGCACAGAATTTCCTGCATTGTGCTGTGCTTTCTGATGGGATACAGGAATGCCTGTTCCCTTGTGCTCTCTCAGATTGTAATGTCAATTGGGGTTAGAGGAAATACACAAGAAAATGTTTCAGAACTGGTAGGAAAAATAATCTCTGAGATCACCAGACAAGGAGTCCCCTTATCACAAAAAGTGGAATAAACGTGCTAGTCCCCGGCTAGCAGCAGGGGAGCAGTAATACTTGTTTTACACTCATCTGTCACATTTAACAGTGACTGGGAATCAGTCTGCAGCCTGCAAATAAGAAAGATTCAATTTGCCTACAAATAGACTGGTCTCCAGAGGAATGAGTACAGGAGGTGACTATTGCATCAAGCACAAGTTTCCATTCACTGTGGGAAATGTCTGTGTATCCCATGTACATGTATCCACTGTGCTCATCTTTCAGGATCTGCCATACAGCTTGAGAATGTCTCTCCACATCTTGCTTTTCTACATTGCAGGTAATGATTGGTTGTATCTTTCTGAAAGCTACCAAAACCATGATTAGCAATGTAGTAAGAGACAAAAATGATCAGTCACCTCCCAGTCCCATTCTCTGCTCCCTGGAGGACTTTCTAGTATCTTCTGCTGGATACATCGTTCTATTCCCAGCTTTCCTTTTTATGGTGAGAATTTTCCCTGACAAGGACTAAAGGAATGGGGAATGCCTCCATTCCCAAGCTCAGGCTGATTTTTACGAATGGTTTAAAATCAAGTTGCTGCTGCAATACAGTTCCTCCCTACTGCGCTTTTCTCCATCTGCCAGTTCACAAGCATTTATTTATCAGAGTCATTGCTTCAGAGTTCACTTGTTCTGCCAGGCTGTTCGTTTCCATATGCCTCGACTTCTGTACAACTAGATGCAAAAAGTAGTTAGGCTCTATGCCTGGCTGCCAACCTGCATATGGCTCTGGAGATCATTTGTGAAGGTTGACAATAGGGCAGTTATTAAGTATTATCTACTGCCAATTGAAAGAAGCTTGGATGCCTTTTCTTTTTGCATATACAGATTGTGTTGGATTTTTCCTGACTGTTGTCTCATTGTAGGGTAATTGTGTTCTTCTTTCAGAAGCTGTAGCTTCTTATTTTATGGATGGAAGTTATAAAAATAGAGTAGCCCCCAAGCGTTCTGCATAAAACAGGGTTGTTAGACAGCAGCTGTGTCTAATGGGCTTCTTCCCTTCTGCTTTGCAAATACGCAAGGCATCTCCTTGTATCTTGCTTATGTGGGTACTGTCTCACTTAGGGACTGAATGTTTAACCTTCTTGTTCTGAGTTCAGCACAGCAGTTTTATGTGGAGCTTGATGTCCATTTAAAGCAGTAAACTATGCCCATGTATCAAGATACTTTCTAGAGTGGGAGCCCCAGTGACAATCTTGGTGGCCTTAGGGTATGGAAGGATGGAATAATACTTTGTGGATGCCCATAGTGTTGGCTACTTGAGGAATGGATTGAGAATCAAGTTCTGTAAGGTTAGCACAAGCCTAGAAGTGAATTCTCTATTTGTGAATTATACCTGCATCAGCTGGTGTAAGACAGATACATATCAATCACAGAATCCCGGAATGGTTTGGGCTGGAAAGGACCTTAAAATCATCCAGTTCTAACCCCCTGCCACGGACAGGGACACCTTCCACTAGAGCAGGTTGCTCCAAGCCCCTGTGTCCAACCTGGCCTTTAACACTGCCAGGGATGGGGCAGCCACAGCTTATCTGCGCACTCTGTGCCAGCCGCTCAGAACCCTCACAGGGAAGAACTTCTTCCCAGTATCTCGTCTGATTCTCCCCTCTGTCACGTTAAAGCCATTCTCCCTTGTCCTGGCATCACTTGCTCTTATAAAAGCAAAGCATAGTCACAAATGTCCCATAAAACCATGTAATCCAGCTACATACTGCA
>JANHGB010019021.1:0-19582 GCA_026283785.1 Coracopsis vasa | reverse complement strand
TTAGTTACTGGACTGTTCTTATCTCAACCCGTGGGAGTTACATTCTTTCAATTCTCCTCCCCATCTCTATGGGAGCAGGGGGAGGAAGGGTGGGGAGTGATGGCTGTGTGGTTCTAAGTTACGGCTGGGCTTAAACCACAACAACCCATCAATTAAGTTTATATTGCCCTGTGAAGCCTTTTATAAGGTTTTTGAAGTTCTGCTAGTGCTGCAGAACAAATTTGCTTTTGTATCTTCATCCTGTCTCATTTAGTCAGTCTGTCTACCTTGAATGGCCCCAGCTCCTGGTTTTGGCCATGCCAACAGTTTTGCCTTCTGATCCTATGGCCTGCTTACCCCTGTCTGTATCTTTCTTGCAGTGTTTCTTCCACACCTGCTGATGCTGCTTTCTGTCTTACACATCTTCAAGATCTGGCTAACCCTTTGCCACTGTCCAAAGATCATCAGAGGAACTGAAAAGGGATCATAATTTCCTTTTTTTCAATCTCCACCTGAGTACGACCAGTCCCTTACTGCTTTCAGTTCAGGTGAGAAGTAACAGATGCAAGAAATACCTCTCAATTCAGAAGCTTTACAGAAATAACTAGTGCTGAAAATTGCAAATACTAAATTACACTCGTTTGATGTACTAATAACTAGGCTATGCTCCTGTACTTTGCCCAGGGCAGAAGCTGGAGTGGGCACAGAGCAGGAACTTGCCAGGTGCCCCATAACCTGCTGCTCTCTGCAGCAGTGAGTGTGGCTTTGTATCCCCTCTGCCTATGTGCATCAATACTGGCACAGGGTGTACATGTCCTGGCCTCAGGTCTTGGGGGTGGTTGAGGGGAGAAATAATGATGACAGAGCAAAACCAAACTGTGTATTCAGTGCCTGTTTTATTGTTCAAGGTGAATAAGGAACAACAAGTCAGACGGGGTACTTTTACCTCACATCTAGTTATTGCTGAGCATGACTTTAGTATGATAGGATGACAGATGTGGAGAAGTCTGGGTTTTGAAATACATTGGGCATTTCATATTGAAATACAATTTGAAATCCTAAACTTGTAAAAGTGTCTTTCAAAAATCCACACAACTTTACACTAAAGCTTCATGGAAAAATTTACTTGATGTAATATTCAGTTGTTGCTTAAAAACACAATAATATTTTACAGTCCTAAAGATCTCAAGGCTATCTTTAATTGCCATGCTTTGCCAAACAAATCTAGTGTAAAAATGGCAGTGATTAATGCTGACAGGAACCCTCCAAGTTACACAGACAGTGCCAAAGTCAGGGCCTGCCATGGTACGGGCAGCATGGTGTATCTGACACAATACAGCCAGCCTTCGAAGAATGGGAAGAGCACTTTACCAGGCACTGGTGAAGCTCTGCCACCATGGTTTTGTTTTCACACAACGGACTTTGCTGTTCTCCAACTTTGTCTTTCAACACTCTTCAAGTCACTATGCCTTCTGGTGTCAGCAAGTGATGGTTTGAGAGAAAAATTAGATGTTAATGATATATTCATGTGGGTTGCTGTGCAGCTGCCCTATACAGCCATGCCAGGGGCACATGAAGGAAATGCTGGTCTGACATCAGGGCAAGGATTGACAGAAAAAGAGCCTGGAAGTAGGATTTAGCTGAGTAAGTGAGGAGAAAGAGCCAAGTTTTCACAGGTACATTCTTAAGCAACAAATGCATTACCTAAGGTCCCAAAGTGTGATATGTAGACAGTTTAAGTCCTGTTGTAGCCTTTATATGTCCTTAGAGAGAGTCCCTGGCCTAGCAATTACCTGCCTCATCATTTACTGTGCCTGACACTGAAATGGAACCTAAAAGCCCACACCCAATACCAAGAAGGGAAATGAATTAAAGCCTGATAATGTTTATACTAACCCTGTTCTATACGTGGGCTGTACAAGAACCCTGGCCTGCAAGAACTGGCTGTGGTTTCACAGCTATTTAAATCACAATCATAAGATGAAATCAGTGCTGTAGCTACAACTGCAGAAATTCCAGAAATTCCTGCTCCAGGTTGCCTGCAATGCAAATCAGGGTGTGAGCCCAGGGGAACCAGTGCTAATACTGATCCCTCTCTCTGCTTGTTTCCAAATGAGTGTTTGCTTTTCTTTAAACAAAATGTGTTTTACCCTGAATTTATCAGAGAAGACCAGATAATTGGATGATATAAACTGGCATAGCTCCATGGATGTCAGGGAGCATTTAATTCATGTGGTAATTTCTGCATTGCTTGGCAGGAGGAACTGCTGTTTTGTTATGGGCAGTAGGGCATGTGGATACTGAAGTATATGCAGTACCGTTACCCGATGATTAAATTACAGTATTGTATTTAACAAGTTCGTGTTGTCTTAATCATTGAATCCACTCTGCTGGCATTCACCCTTAATGACTGTCTGAATGCATGTTACCTACCTGGAATCAAAATGGTTCTGTTTTTCAAAGGTACTGTTGTTTGCGCCTTTCCAGAACTCTGCCAAAATGTATTTGACAGTAAACTCTACAGTTAGAGCCTTGTCACAGTGCTTTTAGATCTCCAGATGTTTTGCTTATTTTCAATTCCAACACATACGCTGTCATTTAATCAAGGAAAAAACAGATTTTTTTTTCATCTGTCATCTCTTTATCACTAGCTCTTGGTGAATGACTAGAGAATTTATGTGACACAGATGCAGCCCTCAGCTCCAGTGATGAGATTATATATAGTGGAGTGCAAAAACTACACCCTGGCTGCAAATGCCTTGCAGTTGTTACAGTCATGTGCCATTTTTCCGAAGGAGTCTGTAATACAAACTGCTGTTGGATTTCTAGCACATCACTGGGCTTCTAAACATTTCTGAAGTTAAAAATAAGTTGAAGAGCTCTGTCTAGTGGCAATTTCAATAACTACATCAGAAGGTCATTACTTTTAACAGAATTCAGCCCATATGTGTTGAATCAATTGAGTTTAAAAATAGCTGGTTGGCTTGCTTTTGCACATGGCGAAGGCTCTAAGTACTTTGGGAGAGACACTGGATAAACATGCGAGGCCATATTCTGCCATGTGTCTTCTGCTAGTTCTTCTAAGAGAATTGCTGCCTTTACTTAATTTTCACCAGAAGCAACAGAAATGCCTGATGCTTTGCCACTCCTAAAGCTTTGGTTGTAATGTGTAAGGCCGTGCACTTTCCTTCCTCCCCCTTCCCCCTCCCCTGCCAAGGTATTTGGTGCTTGATGTTCAAAAATCATCTCATGCTCACAAGCCTGTTGTACTGTGCTGGAACCCTTGCAGGACCAGATGTCATTCTGGTTTAGGTTTTGTGCAAGTTCCATGGTACTTCCCTGCATAGTTCTTAACAAAACCACATAAATGGGTAAATTACTCTGGACCTTGCCAAAAACTGGAGGTGGGAAACTCCTCATTCTGGGCTGTCTGTGTACTCACCTGATGTGAGTTTAAGTAATACTTATAAAAGTATACTTATAAAAGTATAGGTATTTTTTAGTGATCTTTAAATACCAATACTCTGCTCTCTGTATGCCAGAAGGTCAGGAGTTGAGGTGGTTCCAGCGTTGGGATGGAAGGTAATGCCCAGCAGGTGGGAGTGCTCCTCTGCATCCGCCTGCGGCATCTTTGCCTGCTTCTCCTACCCTAGCAGCAGGCTCAGAGTGACTGGCACCAAGGGGATGTGGAGTGTGATGGGGAGAGGACTGCCTTCAGCTGCCTGTGGATACTGGGGAGGAAAAAAACCCAAACCAGCTACAAACAGGACATTAATATGCACCTCTTTGTAGAAGGATCCTAGCTAAGAGTACATACGTTCAAAGGTTGTGGCTAAAGAGTAGATTGCCACTGGGCTGTTCATTTTATACAGTGAATAAACTGCGAATCTAATGATGTGTATTCTTCATGCCAGCCCTTTGGATAGCTCACTACAGTATGAAGAAGATTCTAAAACACTGCAAAATTCTAAATCACATATCCAAAATCTCAGAAATATTTTTTTCCTGAAATAGCAAAAAGATTTATAAAAATGTTCTTCAAAGAATTTCATTTAACCTCATGATTTTGGTGCTTTATGATGTATGGAATAGGAACAAAACCACACAAATTGCCTGGTGGCTATTCTGTTAACAGTTGGGGTTTCCTATCTCAAAGGATGCATCTGTAAATTCAGAACAGGCTAGTGAGACACATCCATAGATACCACTGCTTGTCATCAGTGCTAAATAACTGTTCTGTTTAAGACCATGGGTCCTGTGTGGAAAAAAAAAGGCTAAGTTCAAGCTAGTCCGGGTAAACCTTTGCAGAGACATTTGAAGCTACCAGAGACTAAGATCATGCCAGTGACAACATCATATGGCATGAAAAGCAAAAATTCTTTTTCTGTAGCATCCTTGTGGAATATTCTCAGTTTTTCTGTAGTGTGCAAAGTCACCCTTTCTACAGCGTTGATTTAGATTGTGCCTGTGTCTCAATTTCAGTAGATTTAGACTGTGTCTCAATTTTCAGAGTGGTAAGCTGTAATGAAACACTTTGAGCCCTGAAAGCTTTAGATGAAAGATATTTTCATTAATAAAAATTTATACATACAAGTTTGGAAAACAATTATATTTCTTTGAAAAGATCATATCTGTTAATAAGTTCAATGTAGGAAGTGATTTTTTTTTTTCTTCTTCTAGTGATTCATTCCTTCACATGGATGAAGTTATACTGGTATAAATGGGCCTAGACAAACAGAACGTACTCCTCAGTTGAAAGTCATTCCACTGATGCAAGCACTTTCATGCGTTTTAGTTTATTTTCGCTGAACTTCATACTGCATGAAATACGCCAACATAGTCAAAGCAGAGAAACCTTTGCAAAGTGAAGATCTGCATCTGAATGAAAGCCTCCTCTACTTCATGCCTTCAGTTTTCTGTGCCTCTGGTGGTTTTATCTGAGGTGTTGCAATGTATAGTCACCTTGCGTGATGAGCTGGTCACAAGGAGGCTCATTCCAGCATTGTTAGATAACACCTGGGTGACAGCAGCTGCAATGTGGGATGATGGTGATCACCCTCTCCTTCAGCTCAGAGTTTGCACCTTCAGTTTTGTTTGGATTGGCATGAAGGCAAGTGGCTGGTGTTCCACTTGATAGAAGGTGAGAGGGGACAGCAAATGCTAACTTAATTTGCAAATGACTTGGATATCACAAGTTTTTGAATGCAAACACTATGGCTTGAGTATCTAGAGTTTCAGTTGAAGAAATGTGATGGACCCAACAGCTGGATGAAATATACCTGCACTCTCATGAAGATGGTTTGGACTGCGGTGTTTCACAGTCGGTGTCAGTACTACCTCTGGAGTGCAGCATATTGTGCAGATACTCCTTGTGGTTGGTTCTCAGCAACTCCCAGGTGTTAAGGTGTTCTCTCTGGTCTGTGAAGTTTTAGCAGCCTAACACCCATCTACTTGGTCTTGCTTTTCTTGCTCTGTCATACTGAGTTGTGTGCTCATCAAGATGAGAGGTTTTGGAAACCTAGAGCCAGCCCAGCTGCCCTCCTCTATACTGCCCACTCCTTATCAGCTTTGATTCTTCAAGAATGATTCAAAGCATACTTGTACTTAAGATGCTGATGGTAAAAAAATACCTTTCTGTCAAAAGGGAGAATGGGTGTGAAGGGAGAAGTTAGCGAAGCTGTTGGAATTACAATTGAGTTGTATATTTGTGTGGTATATGTGAATATTCATCTGTGCATAGTGCTGCCTAGATCTGAGACAGCTGCCTGTGCTAATTCTGATAAATCAAAATATGTAAGCACAAGTACTAAAGAGATTGCATGTTGCATAAAGCATTTCAGGATAAAGATTCATCATGCTATTCTTGTCTAAAGAGTTAAGTTTACAGGAAGATCAAAAGTCAAAGCCCAAAATATGGAAGATGAGCTCACTGGAAGTTGCTCAAGATTTCAGATGAACTGCATATCCAACAGCAATGGAGCAGACAGCACATCCATACTGTAATAAGAGGTGAGAGTTAAAGAGCAGATGCTGCACAGATTGCAAAACAAGTGGCAGAATCATTTTTATATTTAAAACTCTCTTGAAACAAGGACCCTTCCTGGACAGGCATGGCTTTATTTCTTAATCATGGCAAGCAGGTAAAAATACATAAGTAAAAATAAAGCTGTGACTAGCTGAAATTCATGTGCAACAGAACTTTAATATGAAGTCTAAACTTGCACATTTGTTTGAAATCTCCAATGAAGCCAAGAGAATTTTGTAAAAGGAGTGCATTCTTGTTAAAGCTGTCTCCTCCCTTGCAACACCTCCACTCAGCAACATAGCCTGCAGCCTTGACTAGCTTTTTGCATAAGCAAAGACTGAAGATAAGGAGAGGAAAATGGTAATAGAAACCTGCAGTTTGCAAATTGCCCTGCCCAGAAAGAATTCTGGATTTTGACTCAGTTGCTTTTTCCAGAGCATTGCTTTATCCCACTTCTCTGCAAGTGCTTTTCACTGAACGCTCCATCACTTCAGCTTGCTGCCTTGAATCTGGCGAATTAGGTTTTTCAGTTATTTTTGTCCAACATTTTAAAGCTGCAAGTACTGGATCCTGTCTGCTTTTTCCCATTCTCCCCTTGTGCTGGATTTTCTTTCTTATATCTCCTTTTCTAAGTTCTGACTCATTTCACTCTCTTTTGTGTACTCCTTTGGCATCTCTCATGATGTCTGTCTGCCAATTCCCTGCAATCCCCATGTCTCCTGCACTCAGTATGTTTCTTGGATGCCTGCCCATTCTCAGACTTTAAACCTCAGTATTTCTAGGCTCTGCTCTGTTGAGATTTTTTTCCTTTTTTATTTCCTCACCTTTTTTAATATTTCTAATCATTTCTCCTTTGGCCCTGTGCTGAACTCTCTCTAGGCACAAGGAAAATCAGAATGTTCTTTTGCAACCTGACTTGGAGCATATTGAATTGAAAAGGGTAGTATAGAGATTTGTTTAAATATGCTCCTGGGGGAGTTTATTCAGAGTGCAAGGGTCTCTCGGCTGCCTCTTTAAAGAGCAAGGTCAAAATTTTAATATTCTCTAATAATCTATATATGCTAAACACTTCCATTTGTGGGCAAACTTGGGGAAGGGAAGAGATGACAGGCAGCATTTCTGGCAATTTTATTTTGTTCTTATTTGTTATAAAGGGTGTTTCCCACAAACGATCATGTATGGTCACAATCCCTCTCTCATATTCTTTTTTCCCCTTGTTTTTATTTTGGGAAACGGGTGCAGAAAGAGATTAAGTGTGTGGATCTAGAAATATATTCGGCTTGCAGAAGTACTTGTCAGTCCATACATGAAGTGCTCCAATCTGCATGAGAACTCGATATCAGACTTAGCAGCTGGATGAACATTTGCTGCAGGCTTGCTTTTTAACCTGAATCTTAAGGCAGTAATTTCTCGTGTCATATTTGCCAATTATAACCAATACAATAATCACACACTGACATACATGAATAGAGAGGAAAACTGTCACCTCATCCTAAGGCTAGAATATTGTGTTATTCATTAATCTGTTTATACATTTGTATAAATAGGCCATATGGACATCCATTTGTGAATGTTCTTTGCAAATTTAGCTGCTTCTTTCTACATGTAATAATTTCGTTTTGACTTCTGCATGATTGGAATAAACTTATGTGCTGGACTAAAAAAAATAATGTTTAATTCAATGAGGGAGCTATAAGTATTTCCAGGAAGTTGAACTAAGTTGTATTCATATTTCATATTCATATCTGCACAATATGCTGCACTCCAGAGGTAGTACTGACACCGATACATATTCATATGTATCGTAGATATATTTATAATCTTTCTGCCTCTGGGTGTGTTGCATAGTAATTTGGATCATATTGATCACTCATGATAGATGACTGATCACATAAGTCAGACACTTCTTTTTTTTTACTTGATTAGATATTTATAACTTCTTTTTTAGTAATGTTATCTTCATCAGATCACCTGGGTAATAATGTCTACACATATATACGCACATACACATGTGTATGTATGTACTTAAGAACACAAATTTCATTCTATGTGCATGGTTTCTGTGCAGGCAGAAAGTACAATTGACATCACTCCCAGAGCTGCTGTTTCCGGAACAGGCGGAAGCAGGCTGGTGTTAGCCATCCCATGCTGAGTGCCTTCACAAACTAACGCATGCTATATCTTAAACCTTCAGCCCTTCTTGCTGGAGCAGACATCCTTCACGCAGCAGTCACTGTCTTTCGCTGAGCTGAAATCTCACCAGTAGCTCAAGTTCATGGGGGGCAAATGATGGTTCAGTGAACTCAGCCGCAGTGCTGGCCCATTACTGGCTCAGTAGCCTGTGGCGGTCACACTGCCCTATCTGGCCTGCCATGTGCACATGTGTAGTGTGCCATGGTTCGTATAGCCAGGAGGTTTATTCATCTTTGCCTTAAGGTTCATATAAACTAGATGTGTAGTGATAAACCACACAGATGTCTGTTACAGATTCTTAAAACTCTGTTCCTGATTTAGTGTTTTTATAAATGTTTTCTGTTTACTTTCATGAGTTGGAATTGACAGCAGTGGGGCTCTTGTTAAAGTATGTTTCTTACTAGCGTTAGATGCGTTCATCACAGCTAAAATACTGCAGTGAATACCCAAGGAATTATGCCTTAAGTGCAGACTGAAACGTAAATCTCAGGGTACTGTCCTCCAGTGATGTAAACTGCCTTTCATTTGTTTGCTCCTTAAATTCTTGTATTAAAGATACCTTAATATGTAAGTATAGCTGTCACTTAGCAATGCTTATATTTAAAGCAGTCTGCTGAGGATCACTGCTCTTTGCAGGAGCCATAGTAGATGGAGCAAGGAGAAAGATCTTTGAACTGAATTGTGTTGAAGGGAGAAATCTGCAGGCACAGTAGATTTTGTATGAAGGTTTGCCTGTGTATGTTCTTCAAGAGGAGTCAGTTACAGGGCACCAGGACGTGCAGTGAATGTAATTGCTGCGGTATGCAAAGTGAAAATCAGTAAACCCACCGTTCCTTCACATCTGCTCTGTGGTAGCATTAACCCAGGGAATATGGAACAGGAATGCAGGATGGAAGGCTGTAATAGATAAGGACAGTGTGCAGAGGAGGCAGCTCAGGAGTCAAAGGCAGTGTGAGAAAAAACAGTGTCTGGAGCTCAGGGTCAGTTGATACGATTGTGAATAATGCATGTGTTGCTGGTTAGATCTGTTTAAACTAATTTATTTCTTACCAATTTTTTGCAAGTGATTTAATTGTTGGTAGGATAAATGCTTGTAACTGAATATCAATCACGGTTTAAAGCATTGTTTGCATTTTTAAGCCTCAAATATCTAGCCTTAATTTTGCAGTAATATGACTGGCAAGCTAACGTGTAAATATTATTCTGACCTGTAAATGAAAATAACCATGAATTACTGTCCAATGGCAATGATCACACTAGATGTCTTAGCTGCAGCGCTGTTTTATGTGGGCATAATTTAAATGGGATTGGGTCAGCAGTAATTTAGCCTGATTAAGACTCTGGTTTTTGGACTCTTTGATAGACTCTTATTGCTGAGCTGTATGCAGATTTGAAAAGAACAGAGTCAGGGAACTTGTGTGGATGTAAATGAGAACAAAATATAATCTGCAACTGTTTTCTTTAAGCATCTGCTTCTCCTTTTACATAATGCAAGGAAAAAGGACAGGTAAGGAAATATAAATGCATGATTGTCTAATCTGTGAATTATTTGCATTGATAGATTTATAACTTCACCCTGCGGAGAGAAGTGAATAGAAGTGTGTACCAGATAAGATGCTATATGGACAATTCTCATAATAGTGTGCGTTAACTTTTTTAGGAGAGGATTTTCTCAAAAACTCAGATTGCTGCTTAGCTCGATTCTCAGTCACAGATACAAATCTTGCCATTCACCTAATGAGAACAAAGTTAGGCTCATGATGACAGTTTTACAAAGTCCTACACCTAATACATACTTCACATGACAGAAAAGAATAAAAGTTGTCTTCCTTTCACAAAAGCAATTGTGTAGATAATTTTGCATACAGCAGAATGCACCATATCCTGGCACTTCACCTGTGTTGTCAAACAGCATCAAATGCAGGTTTGCCAAGGTGATATCTGGAGGTCTTCTTATTTACTGCAAAACATGGACCTCACAGCATTCTGCCAAACCAGCATGGAAAGGCAGCACAGAGAGTGGAAACCCATCTCTGGGACAGCCTCACAAGAGGGTGACCTGCGTCGGCTCAGGCTCCTTCTCCTCTGGGTTTACATCAGACTGTAATGCTTGGAAGCTGTGAATAATTAAGATGAGGATTATATTTCTCTAACAAATTGGCAAAGAAAAGCAGTAGATTTTACTCAAATTTTATTGTACCTTTAATATTTTACTTGATCATCTGTCTCCAGGTGAGATCAGTCAGTTGTAGAAAAACCTCTATGAATTCAACTTAAACAGTTTTTGGAAGGAGATGAAAAATGCTATTAGGAGTGATTCTTAAGGTTCAAGGGAGGCTTGGAGAGAAAGGTTCATCATATATAATCCAATAATTTAACCAGGGTAACTTTTTTTGCTGAGTTTTACCTCCTTAAGCACAGGGAAATCTAACTTTCTCTCCATGCCGTTTTCACATTTCTACGGCTGCTAGGCTGTTTTGGGGCTAAAATAAGGTGAACAAAGACTGAATCCAGTTCTTCTGTTGCCACCAGGTGAAGCAGTGGCTAAGGTCAAACACTTTCACACTTTTTCCACCTTCAGAGTTTTAGTCATACTGCATTTTCAGCTGGAGGCTTGTAAAGGTTAGTTTGAAATAAGCTTATCAGTCTAGGAATGCAGGTCATGAACTTCTTCAGCTCTTTATCTAACATAAGAATTTGAATGCAGAAGAAACAAAGGACTAGTAGGCCTTGGGGTTTTAAGTCACAGATGCCATAATTACTATTACTGTAGCATACAGCACAATGGATCCTTGAACAGCTAGCTAAATATATGCCTGTAATTTTTTTTTTTACATAAAAAAGAAACTGGAGTTGTGAATGGTTAGGCACTAATGAGTTGGATGCTGATGAGGAAGGGTGCTGCTGGCTGGATACTGGATGAGTGAGAGTGTCCTGGAGCAACGAAGGGAATCTTTTGCGTTTTTCCTTTCTAGCAAGGAAAGGACAATGGTGGAACCATTCTCTGAAGCTGCTCCAGTGCCATTTCTGATGTAGCTTCTTAAGCCTTCCTGTACCTGCTGATTTCCCCATGAGGTGAAGGAGATACTAGGTATGTTAGCCTGTGCTCAGTTCTTCTGTTGTCTGCGCACATGTTTACAGAACTTTACTCTGCAGTAAAAAGTACTGTTGGTGTGTTCAGTTACAGCTTTGCTTGCAGGCTGGTGAGCCACTGCCCACCAGCAGAAAGCAGTTGAGAGGACATCATAGAAAATAGTCTGTTACTGTATCACAGGTCTCGGAGAGGACTCAGAAGATTTGCCTGCTGATGGACCTTGTCACTGCTGCCCCACCAAGGTCTGGTACTGCATGCTAGGCATGGCAGAAGGCAAATAAGGAGCCTGACAGAAACTTTCTCTCAAACCGTGGAAATCAAAACAGAGGCTTCATTTATTAAAATTATTAAGTCATGTATTCATTTCATTGACTGGGTTTTTGGCCTGCAAATACAGAATTTGGAACTGCATGTTCTTCACTTGTTTTTCCATGTTTCAGACATTCTCACTCCAGTCGTGTTTTGTTCCATCTATATCCTTTTCCCCGAAAGAACATAGTGTCTGCTGAGCAGCAGCTTTATAAAAGAAATTAATCCCTAAGGCAGGACACTTGTGCTTTTTGTCTTACCTTCAGTAGATGCTGAAATGTATAATTTATATCCATGTACAATGTATAAATCAATGTATAATTATGAAGATTTTCAAGAATCATAGCAACTTTCCCTGCTTCACATGTAAGTGAAGTGATGATGTACAGCCTGGGGGAGAAAGTGGATCTTTTTTTTTTTTTTTTTAATAATCTTGAAATCTTTCTTTTAATGGATTCAAAAGTTGCCTTCTTTCTTGCTTGTTAATGTGGATCTATTATAACGGCTAGCTCAGCTTCTTCTGTCTAGTTTGTGAAGAGCTTTTATGTATTTTTAAAAACAGAGTTAAAAGCATGCTGAGCTTTTGTTCTGCCCTGACAAGAGCTTTTGTGTGTGTGCAGTGGCTACCTTCCATTTGCTGTCTTGTTCTTTAGTCCTGGGCAAATCTCTGTATGTTTTAGAAATGGACAGCCCTACCATCCTGGCATTACCATTGGTTACTGGGAGCTTCTGGAAGGAGTAACCCATCGTTGGATTCTTTATTTGCCTATCCTTCCTTTGCATAAATGAGAAATGTCTGTTCCCTTTGGGACAATGGAATACAGTACTCTTCTTGGTAAAGACACCTCAGGCTCTTTGTCAGTGACAAGTCAGCTGTGAATATTTGTATTTCCTCAAACACACCTGTTCTGTACATCTATGCTGATAGTCTGTTAAATATCCATAACCTCTGCTGCTCTATCCAGTAGCTCTAGAAGTATGCAAGGCACGCAGGTCCTCCTTGGGCAGCTACTAGCGGTGGTGGGTTGAGAAAAATAATCTGTGTCAGAGTTATTTCTTAGGTTACTTTTTTTAATTTTTTGTTTTTTCAGAAGGGTATGTGTGTGTATATGAGTACATACAGGTGCAAAACTAATGACAATAAGCATGCTGAAAGAAGAAAAGAACTTGCTTTAATTTTAATTTGCTAAGCAACATGCTTGGCAGGGTTTTGTACCTCTCAACAGTCTGAGTGAAGAAATAAGAATGGGCTAAAAGCCAGAGCTCCCCTTTCAGCTCTGTTTCCCTTTGGGATGGCTGTATCATTCTGAAGGGGACTTTTCATGTGCTTTTATAGCCCTACCAAGGGCCTCTCAAGTCCTTCCTGTACAACCCACGTCCAACTCCAGCGATCCTATCCTTGGTAAAAGGGATGTGACTGTTTGGTCTGCCATTTCAGCACTGGGTGCATTTCTCTGTCAGGAGCAGCGTAGTGACACCCATCCTTGTCCCTGTTCCTGTCTGCATACCTTCCTCTTTCTCCCTTTTTTCTAGAGAAAAATATGTGTGCATTTATACATACAAACATGTATAATAATGTGTCTAAAATGCCCAAATAATTCATTAATATGTAGAATAAAAGCAGTGATTAAATATTCATCCCAAAATAATGCATCCATCTTTTCTGTTTCTGTGATGAACGCCAGGGTACCACACCCTCGGCGTGGACTGTGGCCGTGTTTCCACTAAATACTGATAGAACAAGAAGAGGGAATCTGCTGTGTCGCTTGGCTCCTGCTGGCCTCTCTGAAGCATAGTGAGGGCTGCCAGCAAGACCTCAGAGGCATATATCATCACCAGAATGAAATTCCCATTACAAGGATAGAGGCAAAGGCTCACAATTTAAAAATCTGATTTAATGTTCTTAATGGATTAAGGCCATATTTTTATTGTGCTTTCCTCCAAGGAAAAGAAGAATTGCAGTTGTACTTTATTAAAAAAAGGTGAATGATAAGATTCGAGAGAGTTCAATCTGATCTTTTCAAACAGACATCGTCTAGTGTAAGGAGCAGTTGTTAAAATACAGGGTTTTTTTCTGAAATAATAACCATGGATTAAATCAGTTGAGTAATTAGGAATCAGAATTTGACTGTGCAAAGGTCAAAGAAAGGTTTCTCATTATACTGTAATTTAAATAAATCCTTTGCTCAAAGTAGGACTCTGTGACAAAGGCTATTTTTGGACTTAAATTTTTGAGCAGCCCTCTTTTGTTGTAATACAGTGTACTTCTGATAGATCTCTGTTTCAAAGAACAGCTTTCAAAATGTTTGTGTCATAGAAGCTGGATCTTTATATGTTTTTTCCCCTATTGGAAGTGTCTCAATTTTTGTAGCTTTAGTTTTGGATGGCCAGTTACAGTTAAGTAGTTCAGTCCAAGAATATTAGTGTGCTTTTTATCAATGTGATTGGACTGTTCTATTAATGGTTTACTTAAAACAAAGATATATATTTGCTGTGGCATTTGCTGGCCAACCATAGCTATCTGGAGTATTTCAAGTATTTCTAGGTTTTCACTCACAAGGATAAGAACATCTGCAGCTGGCTGTCCTTTCTAATGTCTCTTACTTCTGTCTTAAGTACTTCTCTTGGAATTCTCAGAAGATTTGGGAATGGCTTTTTAAACTTTAAGTTACTGATTAGTTGTAGCTTGATACCTGGCAGGCTGTTCTGACTGATACCATACAAAAAGACCCTATCGCAGAGCCTACTAAAATGAGTGAAGAGGCTCCTGATGCTTTGACTAAACTGTCAGCTAAGGGATCCATCCAGCTCACAGATGGCAGAAAACAATTTATTTCAAACTTGTTGTGAAAGATTGTGCTTATCATTACCAACACGGCCAAGTTAGAAAGGGCTGAGCAGACTTCCTCCCTGTACAGTGCCGTCGACTGTGGATGTAGCTCTGAGAACCTGGCTGACATTTGCTTAAGGTACCTTAAAGAGAGCATGGCTGGATTCTGCCCTTGGTGGGAGCCATGTGCCTGCTGCTATCAGAACATTGATGGTACCAGGCAGAGGATAATAACCTACCCAGCACTGCTGAGTGTTGTGGAGCTGGTCTAATGTTTCTGCCTTGTCTTCAGATAGGATCTGAGTATTTCCAGTTCCTGTGACTTTTTGGCACTGAGGGCTTGTAGTAACTCAGAAGATGGCTATGTCAGACTAGGTTTTCTCATGGCCTGAGGTTCTACAGTGAATGTTATCATTAACAGAAATCAAGTTAAACATCAACACCAAAGAGACGGGAATCAGGGTACAAGAAGGCGGCTCATGTGTTTGTTTCATTAAGGCATATGCATGTTCTGCAGAGAACTTTCATACATTTATTAGTGGTTTAGTGTGTTCTTCTGATCATTGGTTCCTCTAAAAAGTTCCTTATTTTTATAACACTAAAAAAAAGATGTTAAAAAAAAAAGCCGCCAGACTGTTAATGATAGTTGATTTGCATTTTGCTGTTTCTCTAGGTGGCCTAAACTGTGTCAAAGCTACTGCAGGACTCCTCTCCATATCCTAGTTGACATGGTGAGCTATAGTTTTTATTGTATCCTCACTGGATCCACTTAAATCTGTTTAGACCTGGCATGTATGAATTGAGCTTAAAAATTAATTCTAAAACAGTAAACTCATTCAGGAGTATTTACAAAGGAGTTTGGATAGGCTTAACTGAACAGATCATAAAGAATTATTAGTTATACAAGTCGAGAGGTGTGGATTGTGCCATGGCTTAGACTGTAATGTAAGACCAAATTCCTTTCCTGTGAGCTTTACTGTATGGTTATTGCCAAGTTACAGGAGTCCATAAAGGCACGGGCAAAGCAGTATATTACAGTAAAATCCATAGAAAGTATCTGGACGGAAAAACATCTTCCTTGACAAAACTGAACATTCTCTCCCATTCAGCACATGAGAATTCACCTTTTGCAAGCATTTATATCTAATATTCCACATCTCTAAGCTAGGTCGTAAAATAATTGCTCTTATATAACTCAAAGTGAGATGACTAAGATGATTTATTTTGGTTATCTTGCTACTTGAAGAATTGATTAATTATGATACAGAGCAAGTGGGTATCAAGCTAAGTAAACTGGCTTGTAACTGCCGCTTGAAGTTCTCTTTCTAGGTTTTCCAAGTAATGACACAAAGGTTAATTGTTTTTCTCTGGCTTTCAGACTGTATTTTAACGTATTATCAGCCACCTTATTTGCCTTTCATCACCTGAGAAACTTTGAATGAAACTGTAAATGAAGCATAAACACTTTGACATCACACATGTATTTAACAGCACAGAGCTTGCTAGGAAGAAACCATGCAAAATTTTCTGAGAGCTAAAAAGAAACATTCTTGCTGTATGTGTGCGCACCTTAATCTACTCTTAACTTCTTTCTTCTAATACCCCAGGGCATAATTCAATGTTAAAAAAACTGAGCAAAATACATAATATCAGCCTGTAAAAATAAAACCCCAAAGCAGAGTAAGACCACGTACAACTATGGGCAGTGTTTTAACAGGAACATTTGCAGAGGTCTTTCTTCCATTCAGACACCACAGAGCATTGCACCTCTGCTGTAAAATTACTGAGAATTCCTACTCCATGTATTAGTTCAGAGGACTTTTTTTGGCTCTCTAAAGCCTGCTGAAAACCAGCACTGCTACAAGTTGCTGCTCAGCTTAATGGATCATGTAAACATTCAAGGTGGTATCCCAGTGCATTCAGGGCAGCTCATGTTTTGTTTCTATGGCCATCAAGCAAGTGCCATGTTGGCTTCTACTTTCAGATACTTGTAAGGGCTTTGCCAAGTCAGTGAAACTCAGCTGAGTAAGTTCTCATCCTTTGAGAAGGGCTCTCGCCTTTTAAAGCTCTTCCCAACTAGGTAAAGTATGTAGACTTGAAACTGCCTGAGCACTCTGCTCTTTGTTAGGTCCATGCTTACACATGCTGGCCAGCCAACCTGCTGGAATAAATAAGTTTGCATGACTCCCATGCTCAGTTTTTTCAGAGTAACTTGAAAAGTATTTAAACTCTTCATTAACATTTATAAAACTGTTTATTCTCCACGGCAGCTATGCTGGGCAAGTTTTCTGCTTATTTTGGGTCCAATATTGCCTCTCTGGAGGAATGCCGATTTCAAGGTCTTGATCACCTTCAGTTTGATTTAAGGGATAAAATTAGTCTCTGACTAATTTTGAAACCATCTGAAAGGCAGTAAAATGTTTTGTCCGTGGGGACTTGTTTCACAGATAAAATTAACAATCTCAGCCAAATTTACTGCTTAGGCAGAGTGCATTAACTGTTCTCCTTCAGACAGAGGCCTTTGGCAAAACGGTGCTTTGTCTATCCACTTTTTTTTTCCCTTCCTTTTGAATCCAGAGTTTTCTCTTTTGGGATTCTGCTCTGTTCTTGGCTCAGTGTGTGTCTCCACCCCCATCTCTCTCTCTTTTTAATCTTGTTGGAAGTGGTGTATGAATTCTCAGACTTCTCACTCTGCTTCTAACTTGCTGTTGTTTCAGCTGAAGGTCTTTCTTTCCCACAATATTCTGATTTACAAACCCACTTTCCTTTTTGTCTTCCTCATGACTGCACCTTTCAGGTCTAGAATTTCAATTGCCAGAACTACCATTTACAAACCATGCCATAAATGTGCTTCATAAATTGTGCTTCTCTGATGCCCTGTGGTACTGAGACCACAGATGTGGTTGCCCCATCCCTGGCAGTGTTCAAGGCCAGGTTGGATGGGGCTTTGAGCAACCTAGTTTAGTGGAAGGTGTCCCTGCCCATGGCAAGGGGGTGGAACTGGATGTTCTTTCTAACCCAAACAATTCTATGATTCTGTGATTCTGTGAGTTCTGTGCTAGCACATTACCATCCTGGTTCAGTTTGATGCTCTCCCATGCTGCTCTAGGAGGAAGTGCTTCTGGTATCTGTTACAGTGGGGGATGTAGTCCTAGTGAAGCTGTGTTTGAAAATAGACCCAGAACCTCTGTTGCTGCTTCTACTAATCTGCACTGAGCACAGACAATTGGAAAGGAGATCCAGAGGAACAGCTGGAGATCTCCTTTGTACAGGAGAGATACTAAGCTGTAGAAAGCTCTGGTGTTGCAAGTTTTGTGTTTCTTATTGCTACGGTGACCTACCAGAAGTGGTATAATGACTCCTGGCAGGTCATGGGCATGTCATTTGTGTCTCCATGACTTGACAATAAACTGGGGAGAATGGTCCTTATCAGCAGAGCAAAGTGCAATGACAGCAGTCAAGCTGACCAGGTACTAAGACAAGTACTTTTAAGAGATGCTTGAGTTGCTTAGTAAAGGCTTGTGCTTTTAACATAGATGTGCTACACCTAAGTGATGAGATGTGCTTTGGGGTTTTGTGTACTTGTTTTATATATAGATATACACACATAAAACCACTTATAATTTAAGTATGAGAATTATTTTGGTAGAGCTGTACAGGTTCTTGTGCATTGCTTATCTAATCATGTTAATAGTCTTCTATCTTAATTAACATAAAGTTATTTGAGATACGTGAATGATTAAAATTATTTCAGAAGGGCTTGTTGTCTGAAGAAAAATTGTAAGTTTTTAAAATAGTGGTGTACGGAATGAGAAAATGGAAGGTCTAGCCTGGGATGAGTCTTCTCATTCATAGGGCTCTTTGGAGCAGAGATATCATCAGCTTTGAATTTCTATATGGTAGGTTAGGAAGTAAGTCACAGCCAAGGTGAAGGATGAAAAGAAGGACTTGCATAATATAATAGAAATTATTTTCAAATGAGAACAGTTCAGTGACTGCTAGCAAATGAGCACGAATCTGACTGGAAAGGAGACAACTTCAGAAAACTCAAGCTTAGAGAAACCATACAGCAGAGTTTTGGCACACATAACAGAATAAATCCCACTAATTAAAATGTATTTGAGCTAATTAGTGGGTTCAGAGTTGAATTAGGAACACTTTTCACAGCTTGAGGAGGAAAGATAAAAGAAGGGCCAATTTTTCAAAATGTTTAGGAAAGGAACAATCTTACATATGCATGCTTTGAACAGTACATTGTGCATAGCACACTGCCATGTGGAAGGGACTGGTGAAATACGAGAAGGGCCTCTCACTGAGCAGATCAGGGAATTCTGTCAAGCTCACAGTTATTCATGTCCAATTAGTCCTACTGCAGCCAAAATCATGGTTGAAGTCAGTAATAAAACTCCCACAGTCTTTCACAGAACCAGGATCTCACCCATTATGTGTGCATTGATGCATAGTTTCCACTAAAGGAACTTCAGCCAAGAAGCTAAGTGAAGCATGGAATCTGAATGTAGAAAGTACAAATGGGAAACTTGAATTTAAGGAGGAAAGGCACACTTCAGAATTTCAGCTCATTAGAGAAAAACAGATACGAGCTTCCATGCCTCACACTTTAGGTTTCCTCATTTTCTGATTCTGTTGCTATGGCATTCATAAAGTCACAGCATTTTAATGCAGCAAAGGAAAAATCTGGGGCATAATCAGTGGGTTAATCAGTTGTCCAGTTGTTTGAAGCTAAACCAGGTTCAGCGTTTCTGAAAATCATCCCAGTTTAGGTAAGCCATTAAATAGGGCCTAGGTATCTAACCTGAGAGATTCAGGTCTAACAACTTGTGCCTCCATTTACCACAGCTGCCCCATCCACAGATGGGGCACTATGGGGCACATAGCACTATGTTCAGAGTGGGCTTGTGGAGTTATATGGTGTATAGGTTCAGCAGTCAGCAGTGGGCAAGTAGAACCACATCTCACTTGTAAGTGCAGGATGGACTGGCCAAGTCCAGTGACACAGAGAGGCTGGAGAGTCCTAGCCTGCCAGGGGCTCCATCTTCCTTTGACTGCGAAGAATTATAGAATCATAGAATGGTTTGGGTTGGAAAGGACCTTAAGATCATCAAGTTCCAACCCCCCTGCCATGGGCAGGGAC